>CM054139.1:1518433-1558433 GCA_028751875.1 Rapana venosa | reverse complement strand
GTGGGAACGGATGACAGAATTTACAAAAACCGCATACACACGGGGACTGGATGTAAAAAAGCACATAAGTGCTTATTCCATTATCCTCGATATAAAAGAATAAAATAAAATAAAAAAAATAAATTAAATAAACCATGTCCGAAGACCCCAGCAGACAGACAGATGTCAAGGCTTCTTCACCTCCATCATAGCGGTCACTGCGAAAGCCGTGTCCCACAGCTGCGAGCCATTGGTGCCCTGTGGACACAGGCCTTGCAGGTATATCATCACTGAGCGACTTTGAAAACACACACATGCTGCACATATCATGTATATACCTGACTGTGTAGTGGGAACACACACACACACACACACACACCAACACACACACACAACACACACACACACACACACACACACACACACACACACACAACAGGAAGGAAGGTGGCAGGATGGTTAAGATGTTCGCCTGCCAACAAGTTAACCGTGAGGTTCTGGGTTTGATTCCCAGCCTCGCCCTTTCTTTCCAGTTTGACCAAAAAAATCGAACTGAATGTCAAAGTCCTTCGGATGAGACTATAAACCGAGGCCCCGTGTTCGAACGCATGCAGAACAACTTGCGGACACGTTAAATCCTGTTCCGCTTTTTGGAAGAGTAGGCCATTGTGTGCTGGTGGAAAGAGATGACAAAATTTACCAAACCACATACACACGGGGACTGGATGTAAATAAGCACATGGAGTGCTTATTCCATTATCCTCGATATAAAAGAATAAATAAATAAAAACATAATCACATTACATATATAACTTACTTGGCAGACACACACACACACACAACATAATCACATTGCATATATAACTTACTTGGCAGATATACACACACACATCTTGCGCACATGTTAAAACCCGTTCCGCTTTTCGGAAGAGCAGGCCATTATGTGCTGATGGGAACAAATGACAAAATTTACAAAACCACATACACATGGGGTAAGGTAAAGGTAAAGGTGTCCCATAACCTATAAGGTCATAGGGGAGCGAGGCGTCAGAGACCTCACTTCTCTAGGGCCAGCATATTGAGGGCGGCGCCCATCTCCTCTCCCTCGCTGCTTTACCTTCCCCGACCCTAAAGAGGACAGGTACCCATTTACAGCTGGGCGAACTTGGGGACTGTGCTGAAGCCAAGGCGCCTAACGGTCACCCATCCAACTGGTAACCACGCTCGACGCTGCTTAACTTGGCTGGGGGAAAGCGAGTGCTCCGACCACTGAGCTATCCCGTCCCCATACACATGGGGACTGGATGTAAAAAAGCCCATGGAGTGCTTATTCCATTATCCTCGATATAAAATAATAAAATAAAAGAATAAAACAAAAACATACATACACACCTCATGAGTAAGTCATCATATCGATATGGTAACAAGCTGAAAATCGGTGCACTATGAGTGTGTTCTACACAGAATAATTGAAGTGTCTGCATCAGTCTTGTTCAAATCACTTGCCCTACTGGTCAATATGCTATTTGTTTATTGTTTCGCTTTTGTGTCTGTTTGGAAATCAACATTTGGGAACTGGGCAGTAAACCAACTTCTGTCTGATACAGTATCCCTGTCATTGCACGTCAAGAAAAACCCCTCTCCAAACTTAACATCAGCAACAATAAGTTTACGCCTTTCCTCATTAATAGCGAAAAACGTAAGAACACACAACGCCCAAGTGTCTGGCAGAACCAATTTTGGGTGTACTTAAAACCTTCTTCAGTCTAAAAGATTGGTCAACTTGTCAATTTGTTTCTCTTTCTTTTACAGTGATCCATGGGGAGGGGATAGCTCAATGGTCAGAGCCCTCGCTTTCCCCCAGCCAAGGTTAAGCAGCGTTGAGTGTGGTTACCACTTGGATGGGTGACCGTTTGCACGCCTTGGCTTCAGTACAGTTCCCCCAGTTCACCCAGCTGTAAATGGGTACCTGTGCTCTTTAGGGTCAGGGAAGGTAAAGCAGCGGGGGAGAGGAGATGGGCGCCGCCCTCAATATGCTGGCCCTAGAGAAGTTGAGGTCTCTGATGCCTCACTCCTCTACAACCGCATAGGTTATGGGACACCTTGACCTTTACAGTGATATGGCGTAGGATCAAACCAGGATCCTTGACACACAAGTAAATGTTAATGTGAACTGAAAATCAATCTATTCAGGGAAAATAAAAGATTGAACAGACTGACAGAGACAGATAGACAGACAAACAGAAACAGGCTGACAGAGACAGAAACTCCTCTCTCCCCAAAAGTCTTTCGGATGAGACTATAAACCGAGGCCCCATGTGCGAACGCACGCAGAACATCTTGCGCACACGTTAAATCCTGTTCCGCTTTTTGAAAGAGAAGGCCATTGTGTACCGGTGGGAACAGACGACAGAATTTACAAAACCGCATACACACGGGGACTGGATGTAAAAAAGCACATAAGTGCTTATTCCATTATCCTCGATATAAAAGAATAAAATAAAAATTAATAAATAAAAAGACACAGACAGACAGAAACAGGCTGACAGAGAAACAGATAGACAGAGACAGACATACACGGTACTTACAGTCATCTTCATACCATCCAAGCCAAGCCTGTTTAACACACACATCATCAACATCACACAGCAAGCAACCAAGGCCACAGCATAATGCATGATATAATAATAATGATATCCCCGACAGTGGGATGGGAACGATGTCTACAGTAATGGATGGAGGAAATAATTATCTCCATAGAAAATATCAACACAATCTGTCTACAACACATAGTTCAAGAGTGACAGGGTAGTGTGTGTGTGTGTGTGTGTGTGTGTGTGTGTGTGTGTGTGTGTGTGTGTGTGCGTGCGTGTGCGTGCATGTGTTGTGGTGTGTGTGTGTGTGTGTGTGTGGATGGATGGATGGAAGGATGGATGTGTGATGGATGGATGGATGTGTGTATGTATGTATGTATGTATGTATGTATGTGTACACAATCTTCTAATATACCTCTGAGTGAACAGACGTTAAATTAAAGAAAAAACACAGACCCACACAAATTAACAAACACAATCACCACACACACACACACAAACATACACCCTCACTCTGTCAAACACACAGACAGACACACACAGACAGAGGGCGCGCGCACACACACACACACACAAACACTCTCCCCTCCCCCCTCATACACACATACACACCCCACCCCCCTTCACACACACACACACTCACAAACATTCTCTCCCCCCTCATACACATAAAACAACCACACACCAAACCCCCCCCCCCACACACACACACCTGCACCCCCCCCACCCCCTACCCCCCCCCCCCCCCACCACACCCACCCAGACAGAGCACACAGCAGGCAGGGGTGGGGGTGGGGGGTGTCTCACCAGAGGTAGTCCTTCACCCTGTCCTGGTGCATCCTGAAGTCAGGGTGGTCCGCTCCATCCACCCACCACCTCACCAGCATCTGCATCACCTTGGAGATCTGAACAAGACAGTCACCACGTCAACCCCACGACCCACAGTAGACAATAACGATGAGATGACCACCACCAATGGCCTGACCCACAGTAGACAACAACGATGAGATGACCACCACCAATGGCCTGACCCACAGTAGACAACAACGATGAGATGACCACCACCAATGGCCTGACCCACAGTAGACAATAACGACGAGATGACCACCACCAATGGGCCTGACCCACGTAGACAATAACGACGAGATGACCACCACCAATGGCCTGACCCACAGTAGACAATAACGACGAGATGACCACCACCAATGGCCTGACCCACAGTAGACAATAACGACGAGATGACCACCACCAATGGCCTGACCCACAGTAGACAATAACGACGAGATGACCACCACCAATGGCCTGACCCACAGTAGACAATAACGACGAGATGACCACCACCAATGGCCTGACCCACAGTAGACAATAACGACGAGATGACCACCACCAATGGCCTGAAAGGATGACTAACCACCACTATCTCAAAAGAGAAGAGCAAGTCATCATTCTAAGACTCTGCACTTCTGGGCACAACAGGCTAAGTCACCACATGTCCACAAAGCTGAAACTCCTTCCTTCTCCCCTGTGGTAAAGAAAACCAGACTGGTGCGTACATCCTTCAGAGGTGCACACGCTATTCAGCGACCTGAGGAAGAAGATTGTGTGGCTGACGGAGATAACCCTGCAAACCAAGCTGTACGGCCCACGAGAGCAGCTGGAAAGGACTAGCACTTTCTCCCAAACACATCTGACAGTGTAAAAAGTGAACGAGAGAAAACCTCGGAGATCTGAACACATGTGACACCACACTACCTCTGACGACCACTTCTTCTCCTCCTCCTTCTTCTCTACCTCCGTTTTTCTCCTCCTCTTCTTCTCCTGACTGTCTCTTCTTCTTCTTCTTCTTCATCTTCTTCCTTAATGCTTGTGGGACTAATCCATGAGGAAGCGACACACAATTTAGCTTATATCCTGAAAGACTGGTCTCCCATGATTTTTCAAATCCAATCCAATCAATTCAAAATCATCTTGAATAATCCATCTGGATTGTTGTTGTTGTTGTTGCTGTATGTCTGAAGTCTGTTCACGTTCAGTGGTTTTAGGCTAGAGAGAGAGTGCATTTGGAAAACACAGACAAATACACAGGCTTTCTTACAACAGTTCAGCGATCAAATTCAATCAAAATTTAAACCAAATATATCTCTCAAAAAGCTGGAATGCAGTTACATTAGTGGTGGGGGTGGGGGGCGGGACATCGGCGCATACCCCCCAAAAAAACCCCCAACAACAACCCAACCCCAAACCAACAACAAAATCCAACAAACAAACAAAAAATGGGCGCATATGCAAAAATCTCACCACTGCAAACCTCGGAGCTCTTGCCAAGGAACAAAACACAAACCCAAATCCCCAGATCCATCTTGAACGATCCCCAGGGAAATTACAGTCTGACACAATAGTGGCACTGCCACACTGAGGGTGCAGGATTGACCAGCCACTTCTGGTACACACAAACACACAGACAACACACACACAGACAACCACACACACACAGACAACACACACACACACACACACACACAGACACACACCACACAGACAACACACACAACACACACAGACATCAAACACACAGACAACACACACAAACAAAAGACAGACTCAAACACATACAAATACACACACATGCAAACACACATATACACACACTCACAAACTCTCTCTCTCTCACAACAAACAAACACACACTCTCTTCTCTCACAGTGACTAGATGTAAAAAAGCACCTAAGTGGCTTATTCCATTATCCTCGATAATTTATAACAGAAATTTATGAAAAAAAAAAGGTGTAGGAATACTGACCACACACACAACACACACACACACACATAAACACACACACTCTCTCTCACTCAGACACACACACACACACAAACACACACACTCTCTCTCACTCAGACACACACACAATACACGCACACACACACACCAAACTCTCTCTCACTCAGACACACACACACATACACACACCACACACTCTCTCTCTCTCTGTGTCTGTCTCTCTCTCAGGGCAGGATCACACTGACCGGGCCGATGCTGATTCCTTTGGTGAAGGCGTCGTCAGCACAGATGTGCTGGTAGCATTCCTTCAGCGCTCTCTCCCTCAGCGCGCTGATGTGGAACCGCTCATACACATCCAGAACGCCTGCAAGTCACACACACACACACACACACATACACACACCACACACACACACAGGCCACACACACACACACCACACATACACAGACACCTGCACAAAACAGACATACACACATACACACACATACACACAGACAGACAGACAGACAGACACACACACACACACAGACACACATAACACACACAACAGACACACACACACATACACAGACATACACACACACACATACACGCGCACACACACACACACACACACATGCGCACACCACACACACACACAGACACACACACACACACACATACACACACACACATAGACACACACACACATAGTAGGTGAAGTAATTTGTTTGTCTTGACGTTTTATTATTTTATTTTTTAATTCTTAAAACACGCGCGCAGGTGTGTATGAGTATATGTGTGTGCGTGTGTATGTATATGTGTGTAATTTCTGTTTTTCAATGTACTATTTTATTGATTTTCCTCCTTTTACTGGTTTAATTTATTGGTAAAGGTTGTAATAATGTAGTATTTCTGTATAATCATTAATAAATTTGTTCTTAGATAGATGGGTTGATGAAAAAAAGCAAATACATTGATTATTCAATGTACCATCTGGAAATAAAATTTTGACTTGACTTGACTTGACTTGACACACAGACAGACAGACAGCATCACAGCAAATCGATGACTCAAGACATATTTGTTTCAAACCTAAGATTTTCCTCTCCTTGTTTCATTTCATAGCTATCCCTGCTTTTCAACAGCCAAAGATTCCATCACCCTGCCAAAGTGTATAACGTGTGTGTGTGTGTGTGTGTGTGTGTGTGTGTGTGTGCATTTGGACTTGTTGGAACTATTAATTGCTACTGGTTGCATGACTGTGTAAGAATGAGTTGAGTGCAAGCGCTTTGATTTGTCTGTGCAAGATACAGCACTTTATAAATCCCATTTATTATTATTATGATGATGATAGTTACTATGTCAATTTTTGCTAGGCTGCTAGGCTGGCCTGCTTTGACATTACCGAGACCTCTGAACGTAACACCACTCTTGCCCACAGGATAGCCAAGTGGTTAGAACATTGCGCTCGCAATCTGATGACCCGGGTTCAAATCCCATGCAAAGGGGATTTTTCCCCTGGAGTTCACATCAATGCTGACTCCACTCTACTGAAATGTCCTATGGATGAGACTATAAACCGAGGCCCTGTGTGTGAATGCCTGCAGAACACCTTGCGCAAATGTTAAATCCTGCTCCGCTTTTTGAAAGAGTAGGCCACTGTGTGCCGGTGGGAACAGATGACACAATTTTACAAAACTGCATACACATGGGGACTGAATTAAAAAAAAAAAGCACATGAGTGCTTATCCCATTATCCTTGATATAAAAGTGTAAAAGAAGAAGAAGAAGAAGGAGAAGAAGAAGAAGAAGAAGAAGAAAGAAGAAGGAGGAGAAGAAGATGAACGAAGAAGAAGAAAGAAGAAGAAAAGACAGAAGAAGTAAAAGAAGAAGAAGAAGAAGAAGAACAACAACAACAAAGGATCAAGTGTCTGCAGCTGTCAAAACTGACCGAAGGCAATGTCCAGCAGAGTGGAGTGTGGAGTGTACAGGTCAGCAGTGGAAACGTTGTTCCTCATGGCTGACCACTTGATGCTGCTGTAGTCCTCCGTGTACAGCTCCTGCACACACACACACAACCACACACGCATATGTATGCAAGTATGCAAGTATGCACACGTGCATACACACACACACACACACAAATACAGATTTACACACGCATTAACTCAGATTCACACACAAGATTCAAGATGTAATTCCTTTCACCCCTTTTGGGGTATGGGGGATTACAAACTGAACAGGAGAATAAACCTAACAGCAATACACCCCAAACATAATATCACTACTAACAGGAACTGAAAAGCAAGAGTTCATCGCAAAAATGATACGCAAACAGTATCAAAGACTCAGGACTATTTTTAAAGTATACAGATTTCGTTAAAAGACACAACCTACACTTGTGAAAGACGAGTGAAATTTCAAGAAATACAGGTCTGCAAATCTTATGAATTTTGAGAGTGACAGGAGAACTTTTTGAGATTTGTATTTCATTAGCCAGCAAAAATTATAACTGGACATGGGTTGAAGAATCGGGGAATAAAATCTTGTTGTATATGTTTGAAGTGGGGACATTCCATGATAAAATGAAATTCATCCCCTAAAACAGACATATTGCATTTTGAACATATTCTTTCTTCCCGTGGTATATTATGGAAACGTCCAACCTCAATAGGAAATTTGTGACAGCTACAACGAAACTTCATAAGAGCATAAACATATACATCACACACGCACACACCCATGCACGCACGCACACACACTTGGTCTAATATCACTTTGAGTGAACAGAAGTTAAATTAAAGAAAGAACGCACACACACACATGCGCGCATACACACACACATATAAGTTTTTCCTTTTATCCTTCATTCAACTGTCCAAACAAACACACTGACATTATTTTCTCATTTCTTTCCCCTCCCCATTACCTGTCCAATACCACTTTCTAGTGAATAGACATTACAGTGAAGACACGCATGTACACACACAGAGGACATATTATTCCCCACAGATGAGTACTGCATAACATAATAGTCTTCTGTACACAGTTTCTATTTACAAATACACACACAAACAACAAAACACACACACACACACAGTGGACATATTATTCTTCACAGATGAGCACTGCATAACATAATAGTCCTCTGTGCACAGTTTCTGTTTACACACACACACACACGCACACAAAACACACACACACAACACACACAGAGTGGGCATATTATTCTTCACAAATGAGCACTGCTTAACATAAAAGTCTTCTGTACACAGTTTCAGTTTACACACACACAACAACACACACCATACATACACACACACACAACATACACACACACACACAACATACACACACACACAACATACACAAACACACACACCAAAACACACACACATACACACAGAGTGGGCATATCATTCTTCACAAATGAGCACTGCTTAACATAACAGTCTTCTATACACAGTTTCAGTTTACACACACACACACACGCAAAACACACACACACACTCAAACACACACATACCACACACAAACATAGTGGACACATTATTTCTGACAGTTGACCACTGGTCAATCCCCATCCAGGGGTCAGGACAGCCTAGTGGTCAGCGCCTTGTACTCCTGGTCTGACCATTCAGGACTGAGCCACCATGGAGGTCCCCCCTCTATGGGAGTTTGACCCTGGAGCTAGCTAGCATCAGTGCTGACTCCACTCCCCCACAAGTCCTTACGATCACACTATAAACCAAAACGCCGTGCACAAACGCACCCAAAATATCTCGCCCGCTGGTTAAAAACCCATTCCACCTTTCGGAAGAGTAGGACTACTTCGTGCCAGTAGAAACAAGATGACAAAATTTAAAAAACACACTTACACGTAGGTATCATTAAACAAAATTGTAAAAAACACACTTACACATAGGTGTCATTAAACAAAATTTTAAAAAACGCACTTACACATAGGTGTCATTAAACACAATTTAAAAAACACACTTACACATAGGTGTCATTAAACACAATTTAAAAAAACACACTTACACATAGGTGTCATTAAACACAATTTAAAAAAACGCACTTACACATAGGTGTCATTAAACAAAATTTAAAAAAACGCACTTACACATAGGTGTCATTAAACACAATTAAAAAACACACTTACACGTAGGCATCATTAAACAAAATTTAAAAAACACACTTACACGTAGGTGTCATTAAACAAAATTTCAAAACACACTTACACGTAGGTGTCATTAAACAAAATTTCAAAACACTTACACGTAGGCATCATTAAACACAATTAAAAAACACACTTACACTTAGGTGTCATTAAACAAAATTTCAAAACACACTTACACGTAGGTGTCATTAAACAAAATTTCAAAACACACTTACACGTAGGTGTCATTAAACAAAATTTAAAAAACACACTTACACATAGGTGTCATGTTTAGATGCCATCTTCTGAAGCCAAATGTGGCTACCTTAATGGTGGGTAAAAACAGTTACAAACATAAAAATCTCACCATGGGTGATTTTCAGAGCTCTGAACTGAGGGGGCCAGGTAGCCTGGTGGTTAGAGTGATGCGCATTGCACTCGTCATCTGCTGACCCAGGTTCGAATCTCGTTCAAGAGGATTTTTCCCCTGGAGTTAACCTCAGTGCCGACTCCACTCCCCCCCAAAAGTCCTTCAGATGAGATTATAAACAGGTCCTATGCACAAAAGTACGAAAAACATCTAGCGCGCATGTTAAAACCCGTTCTGCTTTTTGGAAGAGTAGGCCATTGTGGGGGACGGGATAGCTCAGTGGTCGGAGCACTCGCTTTCCCCCAGCCAAGTTAAGCAGCGTCGAGCGTGGTTACCAGTTGGATGGGTGACCGTTTGCACGCCTTGGCTTCAGTACAGTTCCCCCAGTTCACCCAGCTGTAAATGGGTACCTGCCCTCTTTAGGGTCAGGGAAGGTAAAGCAGCGAGGGAGAGGAGATGGGCGCCGCCCTCAATATGCTGGCCCTAGAGAAGTGAGATCTCTGATGCCTCCTCCCCTACGACCTTAAGGTTATGGGACTCCTTTACCTCCTTTACCTTTACTTGGCCATTGTGGACCAAAAATTGACAAAACTGCATACACACGGGGACTGGATGTAAAAAAAAAAAGGCACATGAGTGCTTATTCCATTAACCTCCCAAAAAAAAAAAAAAGCCAAACGAAAAAAACAATCTCAGGGAGAGCATGCCAAGCCATTCTCTCCAGGTGTACAGTTTTCACCGACCATAACATTAACAACTCACCTGTCGGAGGGAGCGGATCAGGTCATTCTCCTCAGCGGTGATTCGGCGGCCGTAGCAAAAGGCCAGGGGCAGGTAAACCTGGCGGCAGTGACACCACAGCTTGGACGGGTGGAAGGGCAACCACCGGGGGAATACCCTGGGTAACACACGACAATAACCAAGTTACAGTAACGGCAGCAACAATAATGAGTTGGTGGATCGCTGGTCTAGAGGTCACGCGCCTGTCTAGAAAGCAAAAAGTCCGGGTCGGAAGTGTGCGGTGGTTCGAATCCCCGTTTGGGCCTGAAAAATTTCCCCCCCCATCCATTAGACCATGAGTGGTGGTCTGGGTGCTAGTTTTTCGGATGAGACGAGGTCCCGTGTGTGTTACACAAAATTATTTAGTGCACGTAAAAGAACCCACGGCAACAAGAGAGTTGTCCCTGGCGAAATTTTGTAGAAAAAAAGCCACTCTGATAGGGAAACAAAATACAGTTGCAGACAGAAAAAGAAAAAAAAGGGTGGCGCTGCCCTTGTGGTGACGCGCTCTCTCCTCGGGGAGAGCAGCCTGAATTTCACGCAGAGAAATCTGACGTGACTTAAAGTGATACAAATAAATAAATAAAAGAAATAAATAAATAATAAAAATTTTTTTTTTTAATTTTAAAATTTTTATTTATTTATCTTTTTTTTGTTTTTCAGCAACAATACTTATTATCATGGTATCCCCGATGTCACAATGTGGCTACCTTACCAGTGAGCAAAACTGGTGGCATGAGCAAGATCTCACCGTCAGGGAACTTCAGAGCTCGTGCCGAGGAACAACAACAACAGCAGCAATAACAACAACAAACTTGTCAGGACAACAGCTACAACAAACAACCACCCACACCAAAAAGAGAAGAGCGATGGTAATGATGATGATGAGAGAGAGAGAGAGGGGGGGAGAGAGAAAGAGAAGAGAGGGGGGGGGGGGAGAGGGGGGGGAGGGAGAGAGAGAGAGGAGAGGGAGAGGGAGGGAGAGAGGGAAGAGAGAGAGAGGGGTGGGGGAGAGAGAGAGGGGGGGGAGAGAGGGGGGAGGGAGGGAGATAGGGAGAGAGAGATAGAGAGGGAGAGAGGGGGGGGGGGTAAGACAGAGAGAGGGGTGGGGGGAGAGAGAGAGAGAGAGAGAGAGAGGGGGAGAGAGGGGGAGAGAGAGAAAGAGAGAGAGAGAGAGAGAGAGAGAGAGAGAGAGAGAGAGAGAGAGAGAGAGAGAGAGAGAGAGAGAGAGAGAGGAGAGGGTGAAGGAGGGAGAGAGATATTTTAAATTTTTAAATTTATTCTTTTTTATTCTTTCATATCGATGGTAATGGAATAAGCACTTATGTGCTTTTTTACATCCAGTCCCCGTGTGTATGCGGTTTTGTAAATTCTGTCATCTGTGCCCACCGGCACACAATGGCCTACTCTTACAAAAAGCGGAACAGGATTTAACATGTGCGCAAGATGTTCTGCGTGGGTTCGCACACGGGGCCTTGGTTTATAGTCTCATCCGAAGGACTTTTGGGGGAGAGTGGAGTCTGCACTGATGTTAACTCCAGGGTAAAATACCCCTTGAACGGGAATCGAACCCTGATCGTCAGATTGCGAGCACAATGTTCTGACCACTAGGCTATCCCGTCCCCCCTGAGAGATAGAGAGGGAGGGGGAGGGGAGGGAGAGAGATAGATAGAGAGAGAGAGAGAGAGAGAGAGAGAGAGAGAGAGAGAGAGAGAGAGAGAGAGAGAGAGAGAGAGAGAGAGAGAGAGAGAGGAGGAGAAAGAGAAAGAGAGAGAGAGAAAGAGAGAGAGAGTCTCACTAACTGACACGTATTCACAACGTCTGAAAGCATGTTATAAGGTATCTGCAGCAGGATGGAGGGAGGGAGACAACAGGGGAAGAGAGAGACAAGGAACCAAAGAGAAAGACAAGGAACAAAGCTGCACTGACCACATCTCGGGGAAGAGGGAGTGCATGCCCTCCCAGCTGTAGACGTTGAGCACAGCCAGCCAGAACTTGCCCCAGGAGGGAATAGCCGTGGCCGACCCTGCAATCAACATTTTAAAAATGTAGATTTTAAAAATTATTCTATATCAAGGATAATTCATTTATTCTTTTAAAAAAATTATTTATTTATTCTTTTATATCGAGGATAATGGAATAAGCACTCATGTGCTTTTTTTCCCCATCCAGTCCCCGTGTGTATGCAGTTTTGTACATTTTGTCATCTGTTCCCACCGGCATGCAATGGCCTACTCTTACAAAAAGCGGAACAGGGTTTAATGTGTGTGCAAGATGTTCTGCATGCGTTTGCACACGGGGCCTCGGTTTATAGTCTCATCCGAAGGATGCAAGAAGGCACACATGAAGGAAGCTGGTAGGATGGTTAAGATGTTCGTTCACCCGCTTAACAAGTAAACCGTGAGGCTCTGGGTTCGATTCTCAACCTTGCCTAAAAAAAACATTGCATGTCGTGGCTACCCTGAAATAGAAAGTCAGTTAAAAAAAAAAAAAAATTAGTGCCGGTTTTGGTATTTCCAACACTGTCACTGTAATGGTTTGGTTAGGTTTGAAGTTCTTCTCAATAACACTGAGTGTGTGTGTGTTTTTGTGTGTGTGTGTGTGTAATGTGTGTGTGTGTATGTGTGTCTGTGTTGTGTGTGTGTTGTGTGTGTTTTGTGTGTGTGTGTTATTGATTTTTATTTATTTATTTATTTATTCATTCTTTCATTTCAAGGATAATGGAAAAAGCATTCATGAGCTTTTTTTTCCATCCAGTCCCCGTGTGTATGAAGTTTTGTACATTTTGTGAGTGTGTGCATGCCTGCATGTGTGTGTGTGCCTGCATGTGTGCATGTGTGTGCGTTTGTGAGAGTGTGTGTATGCATTTATTTCCATCTCTTGATATAGCTATGTCATCTATGTTTCACTGGACTGTGCATCTTCACAGGTCATATTTCATTTCATTTTTTGCATTGATACCACTTTAAGTCATGGCAGAGTTCTCTGCATGAAGTTCGGGCTGCTCTCCCCGGGGAGAGCGCGTCGCCACAACAACAACGCCACCCTTTTTTCCCTTCTTTTTCCTGTCTGCATGTGTATTTGTTTTCCTTATCAGAGTGACTTTTTTCTACAGAATTTTCCCAGGGACGACTCTCTTGTTGCCATGGGTTCTTTTACGTGCGCTAAATAATTATGTGTAACACACAGGGCCTCGGTTTATCGTCTCATCCAAAAGGCTTTTACGTGTGCTAAATAATTATGCGTAACACACTGGGCCTCGGTTTATCATCTCATCTGAAAGACTAGCGCCCAGACCACCACTCATGATCTAACGGGTGGGGGAAAAGTTTCGGGTCCAAACAGGGATTCGAACCACCGGACACTTCCGACCCAGAGTTTTTGCTTTCTAGACAGGTGCGTTACCTCTAGACCACCGATCCATCTGTTCTCCTTATACCTTAGAAAGAACTCAGCAGAGAGACAGCAGCCACAGTGGCAAACCCTGGTAGTGGCACTGGTGGAGCTCCTCCTACCCACGACAGCGGTGATGGAGACAGTTGAGCTGAGTCGAGATCCCTTCAGCTCTATGGAATAATGTCCTTACTGCTAAATATCTCCATTTTGGGGGGGTGGGGGTGGGTGGTGGTTTCTGTCAAAATTTCAGTACTGTATGATGTGTGTGTGTGTTTGAATTGTGTTAAAACTGTTAATTATTGTTGGTTGCATGAGTAGGAGTAGGTCGAATGCAAGCGCTTTGATTTTTTAATGATTTTTTTACAAGATATAGCGCTATATAAATGCCATTATTATTATTACTATTATTATACATGCACACTTGTCTCTCTGCCTTATTCCTGTACTTCTTTAATTCACACAGTCTAGTCTGGACACAATGAATTTGAAATAACATTTTTATAAAAAAGTCAAACAGTTTACCTAGCTTGTGCAGAAGGTTCCTGGCCTTGACAAGGTCAGGGTCATCTGGACTGACCCCCAGCAGCCGTAAGGTCACGTAGTTCAGGGCACAGCCAAACACAGTGGGCGGTCCTTCGATATGTCTGTCAGAACAGAACAACAGAATAATGAAGCCCTTCATGGGGACAGGATAGCTCAGTGGTCAGAGCACTCGCTTCTCCCCAGCCAAGTTAAGCAGCATTGAGCGTGGTTACTACTTGGATGGGTGACCGTTTTCACACCTTGGCTTCAGTACAGTCCCCCAGTTCACCCAGCTGTCAATGGGTACCTGCCTCTTTAGGGTCAGGGAAGGTAAAAGCAGTGAGGGAGAGGAGATGGGCGCCGCCCTCAATATGCTGGCCCCTGGAGAAGTTGAGGTCTCTGATGCCTTGCTCCCCTATGACCACATAGGTTATGGGACAGCTTTACCTTTTTACCTTCCGTGGTGTTTGTGAAGTCATAGCAATCAGAGGGGTGGGGTGGGATAGCCTAGTGGTTAGAACATTGCTATCGCAATCTGACGACCCGGGTTCGATTCCTATTCAAGGGGATATTTTCCCCTGGAGTTAACATCAGTGCAGATTCCACACTCCCCAAAAGTCTTTTGGATGAGACTATAAACCAAGGCTCTGTGTGCAAACGCACGCAGAACATCTTGCGCACACGTTAAATACTGTTCCGCTTTTTGTAAGAGTAGGCCACTGTGTGCTGGTGGGAAAAGATGACAGAATTTACAAAATCGCATACAGACAGGGACTAGATGTAAAAAAGCAAATAAGTGTTTATTACATTATCCTTGATATAAAAGAATAAAATAAAAAAATTAAAATGAAAAATGGTCCAGGTTTGACCCACAATCTGAGCCTCCGTTCAAGGGAATTTTTTCCCCTGGAGTTAACATCAGTGCTCAATCCACTATCTCGGAAATCCTTCGGATAAGATTGTAAACAGAGGCTCAGTGTGCGACTGCATGCATCCTTTTTTGGGTTTTTTCCCCCTTTTGTTTGTCCCTTGGGGACTGTTTTTTAATTTAAACGGGGTTTTCAAACCAAGGGAATTTTGGGAAATTTAATTTTTAAAAAGTCAATTCCCCCATTTCCCAAAATCTTTTTTTTGGACAAAAAAGGGGCCCGGGTGGGGAACCCCCCACCCCGCGCAAACCTTTAAATATGTTCCCCGGGCCGAAAAAGGGGGGCCCAAACGGGGGGTCGGGTGGGGGCCAAAATAAAACCCCTTAAGGGGAGGGGATGGTAAAAACAAAAAGTGGTTTTGGGAAAAAACCATTCTTTTTTTAAAAATGTGTACGTTAAAAATCATAATTTTTCATTTATTGGACCCACATCTCCCCTTAAATGGTTTCTTTTCCTCGGAAAGGGTCTGGGAAGATGGCACATGCTGAAATCTTGATAAGAAGTTGGTCCTCTTGTGCCTTGCTTGCCCTATCCACACGGTAGGACATATACCTTTCCTTCCTGGTTTAGTGAAAATAAATGGGGTGGAATGGATACAAAAAGAAAACAATTGAAGTCCCCAAGGGTTGGTTTCTATTAAGGGAAGTTTCCCAAAACAGAATTCACATTGAAAAGTCACATTGAGCAAAAAACCACACCATGAACATTCAAAAAACTTGCCTCAAGGATACAATCAAAAATAAAGTAACTTAGCTTTTTGGTAAAATAACAACGAGTGAGCTGAAGGGGGCGAAACTCCCAGAAGTTTTCCAATGCTTTGAAGGACAGAACCCAACAAAAAGAGTGGTTCCCCCCTTTCCTTTTCCAACAGTTTAGGAAAAATTAAAAAATGCAAATCCCAGGTTAGAACATCTTATTCTGAGCCCTCCTTAGCCTATTGTCAAAAAATTTTTTTTCATGTGAAAACAGTGATATTGAAACAATCACAAAAGTCCTTGAAATTGAAAACAAACCAATCAACGCAGCAAACATCTTCAAAACACAGTAAAAAACCGTTCCCTTCCTTTGGAAATTGGACTGGTAGGGACAAATGACAAATCGAACAACAAATCAACATAAAGGGGGGCTGAGAGCCCATTATCTACCCTGAAAAGTTTAAAACCTATGATAAAAGGCACATTACCCAAATTACTACCAGAACCCCCTAAAACTGGACTAGAACTGAAAAAACAAGGCTGGTTTAAATCACAAAAACCCCCCAATAACCCCCATTCTTTCTGGGGGAAAACCCCAACAAAATCAACAACGCCAACAAATAACCCCCAAGGACAAATCACAACCGGAAGATGAGAAAAAAACAAAACACACAAAACCCAAAAAATCCATGACACAAAAACTTCACAAAACTACACACAACACACTTTAGTTTCTCAGACTCAACAAAAACAAACAACAAAACACTAATACAAAAACAGTACACGCCAATCAAACAACAACACAAACACACACAACAGTGTGAGTCATCCAGACTTCACAACAACAACACACACCAGGTGGGTCCTCTAAAACACCAACATCATAGACACTCAATTCACCACCATAATTGTGGGGCACTTTCACTCAGCTCACAAACCAAACAACCTACACAACACGACAACACCAACTCAACCACACACACCAAAGTGTAACCTCAAAATCACAAACGCATGGATTTTAACATCCCACACACTGAGCTATCTCCCCCCCCTACCAGCCACACATTCCTTCCTGCTCCTACCTTACCGACCACGACACAAAACACACACACAAACACAACATCACACGGGCACATCCAGAACTACAACAACACAACCACACCACGTTGGTACCTCAGTCACACACACACACTACAACCCCACACACAACACACACAACCCCCCAACACCTCAACACGCCACACACACACACACACACAAATAAAACACACACACAAACAACACCTCCAGACTCAACACCACACACACACACAACACACGGGGACCTCAACACACACACACAACAACCTTCACACAAAACAACACACATTGGTTAACTCTCAGACTCACAAACACACACACCCCACATCACACACACACACAACAAACACCTCACACACACACCACACACACCACAACAGGGAACACCCAGACCACACCCCACACAACAAACACCACACAAAACAAAACAAAACCACCACACACACACAACACACCCACACATCACACACACAAACACAAACCCCACCACACTCACCACCCCCACGTTCACACACCAACACACAACCACACACACCGGTGAGCACCTCAGACTCACACACACAAACATACAGTACCATACACACCACGTTTGGTGACTTCCAACACACAACACCCAAACCACAACACAAACCCCACCCACACACACACCCCCACAAAACACAAATAACACATGGAACACCAACCTCACAAACCCCCCACACACACACATTACACACACACAACACATACTACACACACACACACTCATAAATGTAAACCCCAAGACTCAATTCACAACACACATACAACCATTCAACACACATACAATACACACACACAAACTTTTAAAACACGCCACACACACTAAAACACACCTTCCCAACAAACCAGAAATTGACACTCTCTGTCCACACACACACAACACACACTTACGATCCCAATCACACAAAACACACCAACCCCACACACAAAACAGCCCCACACACACACACACTTCCACAACACAAACAACTAACACTAACACACCAGCCCACCACACCACACAACCACACACTCACAAACACAAGGGACAAACACACACACACACAACACACACACACACAACACCCACACACAAACAAACAAGCACAACACACCCACAACACACACACAACACACACACACACACAACAGTTCACTCCAAGACTCACAGCCCCACCCACAGGACACTAAACCATGCACCGGATCCTTTACTCAACACATCCTCCAACCTTCTTTGTCCATAATCAATCCCTTTCACACAACACAATACACACCAAACACACGAACACACATCACATAATGGAAACACCCCAGCACAAAAACCATGGAAACCACACACACCACAACAATGGAAACACAACACAAATGAACATAATTGTTTCGGCCTAAATGAACCATTTTTAAATTAAATGTTTCCAAACTTAAGAAAAAAAGGGGACTTTTTTTCCTTTAGCAATAATACAAGTCACTACAGTTTATAATAAATTTAGAAAACCCCTTCTATCTCTTCAAGGAAAAATTTTGGGTAACTGGTGATCGACCTGGAGTACGCCTTTTGACTATTTTGCCCTGTCTTCCCCACCACATTCAAAAATTTAAAAAATGCTGTGATAAAATGATAATTTTTAAATTTTGGACATATAAACCCTTCTTTTTTAAGAATTTGATTTCACTAAGAACATGCTTGTCCCAAATTCTTAAAACTTAAAGGCAGTAGCTAATTTTAAACACCATTCTAGCAACAAGGAGCTGTGGAAAATTAGAAAAGTCTTTTCCTTAATTAAACCTTCAATTTCAAAGCAGGAAAAGCATTCCACACCCTCCCTTTCAAAACACTCCACATCTTATTTTTCCCCTGTCACATCCCAGGGGACTTTGCAAACACAATCCAACCTGAACCACACATCACTTATCCACCCCCAAAACATACCCACAATTTTTGATTTCCTCCATAAAAGCCTTTTCAGCCTCACAACCTTTCTTAAATAACTGACCCAAAAACCCTCCAAAAAAAGACACTTCCTCCTTAAACCAACTGCATTAATAACCAAAACCCCTTTCTACACACAACAGTTCCAAAACCCACTTTAAAAAACAAATTTTCAAACCCTGAATTTCCCCCTTACTAACCCTGTCTTAACCACAAAACTTCATCCTTGCCAACATTTTATTTTTTCCCTTTGGTTTTTCCTTCCCCCTTTCCTCAGCAGGCCCAACCCCAACTTTAAACCCCCCCCTTTTGCGACTCTTTTCCTTTTGAGGCGGTGAAAAAAAGCTGCTTACTCATACCCTCTAATAAATGCGTTGAAGCGTTCCCCCTCCCCCCCCCCCCCCCTCCATTAAAGGTAGTTGCATTCTAACTTCAGGGATAGCTCAGCACACAACCAGCACTTTGTTGTTTATGTGAACTAAGGAACTATAAAACAACACAGCTTCCCCCCAAAAAAGTTTACCATCTCTCCATTACTAGAAAAATAGACATTTAGTGATGGCAGAAACCAGGTATACATCTATTTCTACGGACAGACACAGATGTCTGCCAAAAGCCTACTTACCACACTTTTATTTAAATCCAGCCTCAAGACATACCTATTTCAAACCTGAGACTTTCCCCTCCAGTTTCATCTCATATCTTGTCCTTGTCTTCAACAGCCGAAAATTCCCATCACTCTGCCAAAGTGTATAACCTTTGTATGTGCGCGCGTGTGTGTGTGTGTGTGTGTGTGTGTGTGTATATTTTAATTGGTTAACATTGTGGACCAAAAAACCCAGTCTTACATTCAATTCCACCCCAACACACACACTCTCTTTCTCTCTGTGTCTGTCTCTCTCTTTTATATATCCCTAGGGGCGGGGACTGGATATAAAAAAGCACATTGGTGCTTAATCATTATCCTTGTTAATATCACTGAGAGTGAACAGCCGTAAAATCGAATCCAATCATTATCCTCGAAATAAAAGAATTTGTCATTGTCATTGGTTGCATGTGTAGGAATGTGTTGAATGCAAGCGCTTTGATTTGTTTTTACAAGACAGAGCGCTATATAAATCCCATTTCTTCTTCTTATTAGACGTAGACGACAGCTCACCGGGCATTAGGAAGAGCGGGCCGCCATAGTCTCCGGCCCAGTGGCCATCCTCGGCCTGCAGCTGGCTGTAAAAGGTCATCCCATTGGTCGCTGCCTCCCTCGCTGAGCTGGCTGTGGGCAGCGGGGGAGCCTGGGCCGTCTGAAACACGCACAGAGATTGTTCTGAAACATGTACAGAGATCATTGTGTAACATGCATAGAGATTGTTCTGAAACATGCACAGAGATCATTGTGTAACATGCATAGAGATTGTTCTGAAACATGCATAGAGATCGTTCTGAAACATGCAGAGATTATTGTGAAACATGCACATAGATTATTGTGAAACATGCACATAGATTATTGTGAAACATGCACAGAGATCATTGTGTAACATGCACAGAGATCATTGTGTAACATGCACAGAGACCATTGTGAAACATGCACAGAGATCGTTGTGTAACATGCACAGAGTTAGTTCTGAAACGTGCACAGAGATCGTTGTGTAACATGCACAGAGATCATTGTGAAACATGCAGAGAGATCATTGTGAAACATGCACAGGGATCGTTGTGTAACATGCACAGAGATAGTTCTGAAACATGCAGAGAGATCGTTCTGAAACACGCATAGAGATCGTTGTGAAACATGCACAGTGATCATTCTGAAACATGCACAGAGATCATTCTGAAACATGCACAGAGATCATTGTGAAACACGCAGACATCAAGGGTGAAACACCGAAGACATTGTGAAACATGCATAAGATGTTGGGTAACACGCACAGAGATCGTTCTGAAACATGCAGAGAGATCATTGTGTGACATGCATAGAGATCGTTGTGAAACATGCATAGAGATCGTTCTGAAACATGCATTGAGATTGTTCTGAAACACGCATAAAGATCATTCTGAAACATGCATAGAGATCATTCTGAAACATGCACAGAGATCATTCTGAAACACGCACAGAGTTCGTTCTGAAACATGCATAGAGATCATTCTGAAACATGCATAGAGATCATTGTGTAACATGCATAGAGATTATTCTGAAACATGCACCGAGATCATTGTGAAACATGCATAGAGATTGTTCTGAAACATGCACCGAGATTATTCTGAAACATGCTTAGATCATTCTGAAAAACAGATCTTCTGAAATATATATGGAGATCATTCTAAAGTGTATTTCATTTTAAAGTGTACTGAGTTAAATGTGAAACATACAGAGGTCATTCTGAAACATATAGATGATCTTCTGAAACACATAGAGGTCCACCTGAAATGGATGTGACTATCAATTACAGAGGCTGGATGTGGTGTTGTGGTGTGTGTGAGTGTGTTTTGTGTGGGTGTGTGTGTGTGGTGTGTAGGAGTGTGTGGTGGGGTAGGAGTGTGTGTGTAGAGGGTGTGTGTTGAAGGGGTGTGTGTGTGGTGAAAGGGATGGGGTGCACATGTGTGGGGGTGTTGTGTGTGGAGGTGGTGTTGGGGTGTGTGTGTTTTGAGGCATGTGTTGCATTGCCTAGGTACTCAGGTAGATACAAATGTTTGTGGTTTCCTGGGAATAATACAGAATAATCAGTAAACCTACCGATGCTTAAGGGAGAATTTGCATGTCCATCACACTTGAAAAGAATTAGCCCCCTCTACAAAATTGTGACCAGCCACCACTTCAAAAGGGTTTTCCCCAGGTCTCCTTACACCTCTGAAACATCCCCCTCTGTTTTGTTAAGTTGTCCATACAAGGCGATAAATTCTTCCCATTTACAGCACTCCAACTTTTCCCATTAGTTACAGCACTCAACTTTTGCATTGTTACAGAAACTCAACTTTTGCTTTAAATTACAGCACTCAACTTTTAATAGTTACAGCATTTCAACTTTTTCAAAGTTACAGCACTAACTTTTCATTAGTTTACAGCACTCAACTTTTCATTAGTTAAAAGACTTAACCTTTTAAATTAGTTACAGAACTCCAACTTTTCATTATTTAAAACGCACTCAACTTTTTCATTAGTTACAGCACTCAACTTTTTCATAGTTTACAGCACTAACTTTTCCTTGGGTTACGCACTCAAACTTTCATTTTTAAAATCTCTTTGGCCATGGTATTTGTATACGTACTCTACTAAATGTATGTACATACAAGATTACAAGATTCAGTGCTATAAATACCATACATTTTATATCATCATCATCATCACATTACATCATCATCATCTTCATCAGATTCAGCGCTATAAATCCCATACTTTATCACATCATCATCATCATATATTATTATTTTATTATTATAACGCACACAAATTCAGCACAACTCAGTCAAGGGTCCAGGGCCCAGTGCTAAAATTAGCACAACTCTTCCTTTTACCAAGTGCAAGTGTGGTCAGTTCCTGCTGTAATCAGCACCAGCTGGGCTGGGATGGACAGCAGCTGAGAGGAGCTGAAAGTGAAGGGGGAAAGTGACAGCTGTGCCCACTGCATTGTGTGTGCACTGCGTGTGTGAGTGTAAAATTTAAATGTTAGAATATTGTGAAATCATTGTTGGGTTTGCTTGTGTGGAGCGGTTGAAGGGAAAGCGCTCTATTTGTTCATTCAAGATGTAGCCTCTTAAATTCATATATAATTATTTTATTATTATTACTATACTGCCTCCCCACATGCAAACAGGATTTTTACTGGTTATATGGTATCCCAGCAGCAGTAACCAGAGCCCTTTTTCTGACTGACCTGACAGGTGATATGCATTTTTACGTACTCCACTGGGCTGCGCAACAACGGCAACCGGTTACCGAAACCGACACAACCGACAGACACACACTCACAGTGTCCAGCCCAGGAATGCTTTTCCAGCAGGCTGTGGCGGGCGTGTGCATCCCAGACAGGAGTTTCCACACCTGGCACCCCCCTCACCCCTCAGCCTCCCCTGTAGGTCATTGGCCGCCTTTGTCCGAAACGGCCCCCCAAAACACCGCCGCATTTTTGTTCTGATACTGTAGCCCTGATGCAAGGCTCTTGAGGATTCACGGCGTCATGTTTAAAACTGGCCAGCCTGATGTACAAGGTGCCATGTTTAAACTTGCCAGACTGATGTACAAGGTGGCATGTTTAAAACCTGCCAGCCTGATGTACAAGGTGTCATGTTTAAACCTGCCAGCCTGATGTACAAGGTGTCATGTTTAAACTTGCCAGCCTGATGTACACAGCGTCATGTTTAAACATGCCAGCCTGATGTACAAGGTGTCATGTTTAAACATGCCAGCCTGATGTACACAGCGTCATGTTTAAACATGCCAGCCTGATGTACAAGGTGCCATGTTTAAACTTGCCAGCCTGATGTACAAGGTGGCATGTTTAAACTTGCCAGACTGATGTTGAAAAACCAAACAAACCAAACCCCTGTCCCTTTTCAGTTTTGCATTGGAAAGCCACATTCTAAACACACACACACACACACACAGCACACACAACACACACACACACACACACACACACAAACACACACACATGCACACACACACACACATACACACACACACACACACAAAGAAATCAGTCCATCACTTTAGTAGTTGTAGGCTATGATATTTTATGTCATTACTCAGCTAGAGCTCTGAGGTTTACCGATGGTGAGATTTTGTGTGTTGCGTATGTGCCTGCTTTTCCTCACCACTCAAGTGTCAGGTTAATATGAGTGCAATGTTCTAACCACTAGGCGTATCCCACCTCCTGTAAGCCATGATCTAAAAACCAACCAACAAAGTGCATGTCACTTTAACACAAAAAAATGTAATCCATGAATTGAAAACAAACAAAATGAAAAAACAACACCCCAACCTTATGAACTGTTGTCTAATTCTAGTTACATCAGACTGTTAAAAGTTTTTAAAATTAAAAAAAAAATTGTTCAACTGGGTATTTTATGTATCTTTTCTGGAGACTTCACTAAATTCAAATTTGTACTGTTTTGGGCTTTAATTCATTAAAATCTGTACATGTTACTTGTTTGTGTTGCAACAGTTTCCTGAAAAAAAAGGTAACAACAGATATAAACTGCTTCTGTTAGATGATAAATTTATATGAATGATATAACTCAGTATCATTTTTCTGGTTTCTAATTCTAGATTCTGTAACCACATCTTCTGGGCTTTGGTTACCATAAAACTGCTTCTGTTAGATGATAAATTTATATGAATGATATTACTCAGTATCATTTTTCTGGTTTCTAATTCTAGATACTGTAACCACATCTTCTGGGCTTTAGTTACCACATGGTGATTCCCAGCTCTTAGAAATCTCACACAACACTGATAACACTTACCCTTTCTATTGTGTTCTCTCTCTCATTATTTGCCTGTTTGAATTGAGCATATGTTGTACTGTCTTGCTTTTGTTTTACTTTATATTGTGAGGTCTGGATTCTAAAACAGTTAAAGTTTTTCTTCATTTTCATTTTTCTTCTAAGATCTAGATTCATACTGTCTTGTTTGCTGTTTTAAAAAAATTTTCATGGAAATTTTTTTTTTGTGGGCAGGTGAAAAAAGAGTTGTGTAAACTTAAAAGTTTACACTCTATAAAAATCATTTTGACTTATTGACTTGACAGGTAATTGAATTAAGGTGAAGGACCGCTTGGCATGATGTGACGTTTATTTTTTTTTTCATTTTGGCATTTAAAAGCAATTTCAAATGGCACACAAAACACACAGTACACACAGGACACACCTAACACAAATGAGTCTAACTGGCAGTGGACACACTCTGTCCTTACTCTAAGCAAAAGGCCATCTCCCACTTTAGTCTAAACACACACACACACACACACACATAGCAAGCAGATCCACCCTCTCCACACACACACACACACACACACACACATGCACGCCGTGCGCCTGCACGCACAAATGCGAGTGCACGCAAACTCCGAGATCTTCCAATTCTCCCCATCCCCTCCACCCCATCCCTCCCCAACTTTGACCCTGGCCTTGGCTTTGTTGTCGATTGTGTTCTCAGAAAAATCTGTAAAGATGAGGAAATTGATGTTACACACACAAAAAAGCCTTCTCAAACAAATCGCCGATTTATTAGCAAAATACAGACTTGATTGTGATTGCCTGACATGCCCATCTGCAAACACAAAACAGACTGAAACTGTAAGCACAACAGGCTACAAGCAAATTTCTTCGTCAGTTTAACAAACGAAGCTTACACAAATCGCTCAACAATTCATTCATAGTGATCGCTAACATGAAAATACTGAACAAAATCATACGATACATACCGTGAAACTGTCGGCAAAGCGTATGATCGTGGCCGCATGTTGTAGTTCGAAGTTTGTATCGCTGAGATAAAGATAGATCGGGCGACAACTTTTTAGCCAATCAGAGCTCGTTTGGTTTCAGCACATGCGGTCAGGTCAGCAGATATGTCGTCTGCAAATCATTTGGCTGGCACACTCTCCAACTGAAAGCTTTAGGCCCTAGGCGTAACAGAACACCACTTCCTGTGCACAGAAGAAATCGTCTGACATTATACACATCGAACAACAACAACAACAAATGTATAATTGATTTTTTTTATATCCTGCTTTTGACCGGTGTTTCGAGTATGCTTCGGTAGCAACTAGTTTTACTTTACTCTATGCAGATCGACAAACAAAATCAAGATCCTAACAGAAAAACAATGACAAAACAACAACAACAATCCCCAACCAACAAATTAATATATATTATATATTAAAATATATATATATATATAAAATATATATATATAATATAATTTTATATATAATATATCAGGGAAATAAGCAAGCAGCCAACAGGAAAATAAATAATGATTCAAGCAACTGAAAACATCATCCCACTACCACCAATCAACAAAATAAATCGTATAAATCATAAAAAGGGGAAAAAAAGAAACTTAAGCAATATTCATAATTATGGGAACGAAGCAGTACCAACAGCAAATTACATCAAAGTTTTAAAAGAAAGAAAAGGAAATTATGCATACTATTTCACGAAAAACAAGGGCATAATGAATTCACACACACCACACCACAACACAAAACAACACCACACACCACACACACACACACACACACACACACACCAACAACAAAACCCCCCCCCCCCCCCCCAAACAAATGATGATATTCCATTTTTGTTGTTGTTGGGTTTTTGTTTGTTTGTTTGTTTTTGGTCGTGGTTGTGTGTGGGGTGTGTGTGTGTGTGTGTGTTTTGTGTGTGGTTTTTTGTGTGTGGTTTTGTTGTGTTTCTCTGCTTCTATTTTTTTTTCGGAGTCAGTTTTATTCTTATTGGTTATGGTAATAATGTAGTTAGATATTATTGATCAAGCTGCTTTTGTTCCTAGATAGATGGCTTGATGGAAAAAGCAAATGCATTGCTTATTCAATATACCATCTAAAAATAAAAATTTGACTTGACTTGACTTCACACACATTTTTTTGTTTCGTGTTTGGTCGCGCGCGCGCGCGTGTGTATGTGTTTGTTCTTTCTTTTTTCCTGTTCCTATTTTTCTTTTGGAGTTAGTATTATATTATTGGTTATGGTAACAATGTAGTTAGATAATATTGATCAAGTTGTTTTTGTTCCTAGATAGATGGCTTGCTGAAAAAAGCAAATGTATTGCTTATTCAATGTAGCATCTGGAAATAGAAATTTGACTAGATTGACTTGACACACTTTTTTGTTTTGGGTTTTTGGGTTTTCGGTGTGTGTGTGTGTGTGTGTGTGTGTGTGTGTGTGTGTGTGTGTGTGTGTGTGTGTGTGTGTGTGTGTGTGTGTTTTCTTTGTTTATCTGTTTCTATTTTTCTTTTGGAGTTATTATTATCATCATCATTATTATTATTATTATTGTTATTGGTTATGGTAATAATGTAGTTAGATAATATTGATCAAGTTGGTTTTTGTTCCTAGGTAGATGGCTTGATGAAAAAAAAGCATATGCATTGCTTATTCAATATACCATCTCGAAATAAAAATTTGACTTGACTAGACTAACTTGACTTCACACACACACACCCCATCACACACACACACTCACACACACACACACACACTCACACACAACACAACACACACACCACACACACACACACACACACACACACCACACACACACACACACACACACACACACACACACACTGAACAGGGTATTGTATAACAAATCAAAATCTGTAGAGCTAACATGGAGACACAGTTGTTTAACATTTCATCGTTCTGGAGGTGTTACAATTTTGCAGTGGAATGCCTGCAAAACAGGCACCGATTTGCTGGCCTCTACACGATTTTTAACTACTGATATTTATTTAGTTATGTTATTCTTTTATTTCGAAGATATGAAATAAGCACTCATGAGCTTTTTTCACCCAGTCCCCGTGTGTATACAGTTTAGTAAATTTTGTTATCCGTTCCCACCGGCACACAATAGCCTACTCTTCCGAAAAGCGGAACAGGTTTTAACATGTGGGAAGACGTTCTGCGTGCTTTCACACACGGGGCCTAGGTTTGTAGTCTCATCCGAAGGACTTTTGAGGAGAGTGGAGTCGGCACTGATGTTAACTCCAGAGGAAAAATCCTCTTGAACGGGAATTGAACGGGTCAGCAGACCACGAGCTATCACACTAACCACCAGACTATCCTGCCTCCCCCCTCCCCCCCCTTATTTACCCTACATGAGCACTTCAGTCTTTGTCCACACTCAAAGTGAAACATGCCTAAACTGACAAATCATTATTAACCACCGCTATGTGATTGTGAAACAAACTATAAAGCAAAAATCTGTCATAGATACATCAGGCAGAGTTTAGATTACAAACATCTCCTTTCATTTAGGCTAATGTTCAGTAGAGATTTATTTATCAGACAGGGATGACACTCAAAAGTTAACAAAGATGAGTTAATAGTAAATGAAGATACTGTAGATCTATATATTTGAGATAAAAAGGTAATTCTGACTGGTTATAAAAAAGCATACTTACACTCACAATTCACCTCCCCCCCCCCCCCCTCCCTTCCCCCCCATCCCTATTTACTGCTGAGCTAACTGCAATATTGTTGGCACTGTACTATGTACTTGACTTTCCAAAAGACATATTCAACATCCTTATGTGTGTTGATTCTAAATTGGCTTTACATACTTTAAAAAAACATTCTACTTTAAAAGTAAGAAAAGACCTAATCATTGAAATCAGGCATCTGGTACACTTTTTGATTTTATGAGGTAGTAGTTACTTTCTGTTGGGTTCCCTCACACACTGGTATCAAATTTTCAAAATGCTTTCATTTCTAACAAAGTCTGTGGCTGGCATAATCGCAGAAATATGTTATCCCTTATGTGCAGGTTTAAGCTAAATGCTTTCAGGACAAAATACGCGAAAGATGTAAACTGCATTTGTGGGGAGATTACAAATAGTCATGTTATTTTTGATTGTGGACATTTAAAAGCATTTTTACCTGCTGTACCAAGTTTGTCACTGGATCAGATTTTGTCTGAACCATCGTTACTGTTGGACATTGTGTTAGGGTTGATAAGAAGTCCGATAACTCAGTTTTTGAAGTATGTTAAAGTTGGTTTTTTATTCAGTACTGTTATCTAACATTTTTCAGTTATCGTTTGCTTTTTCTTGTTAGATTTTTTCCGTCTAAAATCACTAAATGTGAATAGACGTTAAACACACACACACACACACACACACACGGGCGATCACACAGTCTATCTATGCAGGCACACACACACTTTCACATTTTTAATTGATGGATGGCTTGGGGAAAAAAAAGCAAATCACAGCTTATTCATTGTACCGTCTGCAAATGAAAAAAAATGACTGACAGAGGCTTCATCGCTAGTTTTTTTAAAAATTATGAATTTGTTGTTGTTACGTTTGTTGCTTCAGTCTGTAATGAATTTGGCAAGGTTATAAAACATTTTCACTAGTAGGCCTAGCCTATTTCATAACACATCAAATCTCTCACACTAAACATTTATATTTTCTGCGTATACCCGCACATGTGCATTACGATGAAACAGAAAGTGTTCTTCACCCTCTGGATGTATGTATTTTGCACAAGATGGGCATACAACCACTGTGTACAGTTTCTTTAACTCGCTACTCTACTACACACGAGCGCTATTCCATTATCTCTCGAAATAAAAGAATAAAATAAAATGAATAAAATAGATAAATTAATTAACCCCTCTCATCTGAAATCATATAAACGTATTCATGTGCCAATTCTCTGTGACAATTAATAAAGCTATGTTCTGGCTTTAAAAAAAACTTTAAGAAACACCCCCCACCATTTAGAGTCAGATCAAAAACAAAAAAGCAACCACAACAAAAGCTGTATACAATTAGACAAAGCTAACACACAGTTACAGAACTCCATTTTCCAACAAGACGATGACGTCAATTATCACTACTACGTCATGCATGTCATAAGCCTCCTTTTTTTCTTTCTTTTTCCTTCGATGACGTCGGTCGATAAGTTTGAGATGAGAGGCAAGGGCCTGCCGCGATTTGACAACCGCTTGCAGTTGCCCGCCACCCCCACTGGCTTCTGTAACCTTTCAGTGGTAACCATGTGAACCCACAGGCCAGTGGCCGCCTTGAGCCAAGTGACCAAGGTCCAGTCGTTCGTCCAGCCAGCTCCCTGACTCTCCAAGACCAGAAAGGTCAGGTGGGTAGTGTGGCACATTTCTACCTCTTCTTCGTTGTCGAAGGCTCAGACAGCAAACTTATTATTGTTTGTGATATGGGCGAAAATCTGTAAGCTGCTTGTTAAGCGATTGACAAATCAGTCCCAGCACATCGGACTTTGTGTGAGAGAGAATTGTTACGTTTGAAGCCTTTCTAGGGAGGGGAAAAAGAAGCAGGAGAGTGGACCAAGAAGGCCGAAAGTAGCATACAAGTGTAAGAAACTAAAATAGACAAAATCACGGCCAGACTTAGGTGATGAACAAGGTGTCAGAGTTCACTTATGGAATGGGCTATGATACGGGTGAAAGGTCTTTGACAGCGTTTCACGTTTATTTTAGATGTAGATCTATCTCTCAAAAAAGAAAATGTAGATCTAACTGATAACAGTTGCTTGGTAACATGTAGATCTATGGTAGAAACTGAGATGGCATGACTTGTGCTTGTTTGGATATTGCGTTTGTGTACTTTGTCATAGAAGGCTATTGACTGGGGGTTGTAAAAAAAACCCCCAAACAAACAAAAAAGAAACAAAACACAACAAAATCAATAAAAGAAAAAAGGTATCAGGGAGATTGACTAGCACAATCACTTTTTGGGGGGGACAATCCACTTGTTTCAGTGTGTGTGTGTGTGTGTGTGTGTGTGTGTGTGTGTGTGTGTGTGTGTTTCAGCTGCTGCTGCTGCTGTTGCTGCTGCTTTTATCGAAATCTGCTGTTGCTGCTCATCAGTAGGCCTAGGGTTGTTACTGTGCACTAGTGGTGTTTGCCATTTTGGTGTCGTTGTTGTCTCCACCTCCATCAAATCTTCACATCTGTCTGCACAATGTACAATCTGTCTGCCCAGATGGTAAGGCTGCTTTTCTTTCCGATTTAATCTCTGAAAGAAACATCGATATAGCTTTTCTCACAGAAACATGGTTAAAACAACAAGGCCATGAACCTAAGATAAAACAAATAACGCCACCTGGCTATAAGACTCTTTCCTTCCCCCGACTCTCCCGTGGAGGTGGCATCGCTGTCGTTTACAAGGACACGCTGCACTCGGCTCCTTCATTCTGCCACTCCCTCCCTTTCTCACTGGAATCTTTCGAAGTCTGTGAACTCAACCTCAACCTACCCGGCCATTCTATAACTTTCTGTTGCATTTACCGCCCACCTCCTAGCCGTAAAAACAATCTTGACATCTTCCCTTTTTCATCAAGAATTCCAGTCACTCCTTGATCACTACAGCCTCTCTCCCAAAAAGTTTATTATTCTTGGCGACTTTAACTTCCACTTTGACAAGCAGTCTTCTCCTGATGTCAAGCGTCTTTCTCTTTCTTTGTCAAACCACTCTCTTTCCCAGCTGGTAAATAAAGCTACACACTGATCAATCTGCCATTCTTTTCTTTCTCAACGTTGCAAGGCCTATCAAGAAGAAAAAGTGCGTCACCCGTCGCAATCTCAAGGCCAAAGATAACCAAACTTTCTCTACCAGAGCTGCTGAACGCCTATCACAAATCCCTGACCACACTGACCCTTCCAAACACTATAACACTGTTCTTAGTCAACTGTTCGATGAGCACGAACCTCCCACTGACCTCATTCTTCCTGATAGGCCCTGCACCCCATGGTACACCCGTAATATCCTTGTCGCAAAGCGCAAACGCCAACTCGAGCGACAATGGAGAAAAACAAAAACTGAAATAAATAAACAGCTCTTTCGAAAACAAATCAACAAAGTTAAAACCTTAATCCATTCAGCAAAGACAAAGTATTACTCTGCTCAAGTTCTTGATGTTAAAGGAGTAAAGTTAAAGGAGTCCCATAACCTATAAGGTCGTAGGGGAGCGAGGCGTCAGAGGCCTCACTTCTCTAGGGCCAGCATATTGAGGGCGGCGCCCATCTCCTCTCCCTCGCTGCTTTACCTTCCCTGACCCTAAAGAAGGCAGGTACCCATTTATACAGCTGGGTGAACTGGGGGAACTGTACTGAAGCCAAGGCGCGCAAACGGTCACCCATCCAACTGGTAACCACGCTCGACGCTGCTTAACTTGGCTGGGGGAAAGCGAGCGCTCCGACCACTGAGCTATCCCGTCCCCGTTCTTGATGTTACGTCCATGAAATCTCTTTTTTCTCTCACCTCAGCTCTTCTGGGATCTGCAAGGGCAAGCCCTCTGCCGACTGTCCACAGCCACTCTGAACTTCCTGCTATATTTTCTTCATTCTTCTCCAAAAGTCCAAAAGATTTGCTCCAGACTGGATCAGACTTCTTTCCAAACTGCGCCTCCTGATCCCCTATTCACTGGCATTTCTCTCCATTTCTTTCACCCAACAAGCGAGAAAGAAATCAAGACCATTCTGAAAGAAATGACAAAAAAATCATGCGATCTCAATCCTGTACCTGCTTCTCTTCTCACTTATTGCATTCCACAGCTTATACCCACTATCACGAAAGTAGTGAACTCATTTCTTCTTTCAGGAATTTTTCCATCAGATCTCAAAACTGCAATAGTTACACCTCTACTCAAAAAGCACGACCTCGAGCCTAACATTCTGAAGAATTACAGACCTGTTTCTAACCTACCTTCATATCTCTTAAGTCCTTGAAAAAGTTGTTCTGAAACAGCTCAACAGCCACCTTCATTGCAATAGTCTTCTTCCCCCGTTCCAGTCTGCCTATCGCGCCGACCACAGCACTGAGACCACCCTAGTCCACACCTTAAACACGTTTCTATATGCCTCTGACTTAGGGAACATCTCCATTCTCACTCTTCTCGACTTATCTGCAGCATTTGACATTATAGACCATTCAGTTCTTCTGTCCCGTCTCAAAAACACGTTTGGTATTACAGGCACAGCCCTCACCTGGTTTAGTTCATACCTTACAGGTCGATTCTACATAGTTTCAATAGACAAGATTCAATCATCACCTACCAAACTGGAATGTGGAGTCCCTCAGGGATCAGTTCTCAGGCCTGTTCTTTTCACTCTAGACACTGCTCCACTTTCACATATAATAAACCGTCATAAGATCAACCACCATTGCTATGCCGATGACTCTAAGATTCTTAGCAGTGATAAACCTGAAAATCTGCTTTCTCTCTTGACAAATATGGACTACTGCCTTCAAGATATCCAAAACTGGATGATAGAGAACAAGTTACAGCTAAATCCAGACAAAACCGAAGCCATGCTTGTAGGGACCAAACACAAACTCTCTCCCATGACAACAGTTTCACATAGATTTCCGGAATACGTCAATTCCTCTATCCACTGCTGTGAAGTATCTTGGGGTTGTTATCAACAACACAATCTCCATGCAAAAATTCATCACCCAGACCTGCCAGTCCTGCTACTATCACTTACGGCATATCAGTGCAGTCCGAAAGTACCTATCCACTGATGCAATATCCAAACTAGTCGCGTCTCTCATTCTTTCACATCTAGGCAATTGCAATTCTCTTCTGGCTGGTCTGCCAGCATCATCAATCCACTCCCTTCAACGTATACAAAACTCTGCAGCTCGACTTGTCCTCAGAAAGAGAAAATCTGAGCACATAACTCCTTTCTTGCAATCTCTCCACTGGCTGCCTGTGCCACAGAGAGTTAACTATAAGATCAGTACCCTCTGTTACAATTGTCTCCACAAAACAGCACCCTCCTACCTCTGTGACTGTCTTCACCTATACACTCCTTCTCGTTCCCTCCGCTCTGCTGCAGATACCTTGTGCTTACGAATACCTAGATTCAACCAATCCACAGTCGGCCGTCGCTCTTTCTCTGCTTCTGGTCCAGTGATCTGGAATGACCTCCCTCTCTCCCATCGCCAAAAGCCTTCTTATGACACTTTAAAATCCAGTCTCAAGACATATTTATTCCAAGCCTGATTTCCCCCTCTTGTTTCATCTCAAATCTATCCCTGCCTAAAACAGCCCAAATCCCATCACCCTGCCAGAGTGTATAATCTTTGTGTGTGTGTGTGTGTGTATGTGTGTGTGTGTGTGTGTGTGTGTGTGTGTGTGTGTGTGTGTGTGTATGTGTGTGTGTGTGTGTGTGTGTGTGTGCGCGCGCGCACGGGTGTATGTGCATTTGAATTTGTTAACTCTGTAAATTGTTATTGGTTGTATGTATGGATGTGTTGAATGCAAGCGCTTTGATTTCTTTTGAAAGATATAGCGCTATATAAATTCCATTTCTTCTTCTTCTTATTATTATTATCATCATTATTATTGTTGTTGTCTGTTGTACTTCTCAATGCTGTTGTTGTGGCTCAGTGTTTGTTTTTCTGCTCCTGTTGTCTCTCTCTCACATATCATGTACGCATGCACACACATACATACATACATACATACACAATCCATCCATCCATCCATCCATCCATCCATCCATCCATCCATCCATCCATCCATCCATCCATCCATCCATTCATCCATCTATCCATCCATCCATCCATCTATCCATCCATCCATCCATACGTACGTACGTAATACAAACTTTCATACATACCATACATACATACATACATACATACATACATACATACATACATACATACATACATACATATATAAGCATAACATATATAATCATAAATGTATGTACGTACGTACGTACTTACGTACGTGTGTGTGTGTGTGCGCGCGCGCGCGTGCGTGCGTGCGTTGTGTATCATTATGCGTGCTGTTTTAACAAGATTATATGGTTCTCTGTGTCAACGAGACAAACACATGACAGCTATATGTTCTGCGTTGATCGCCTGACTTGCCTTTTATGTTGTTGCAGCAGAAAGCCAGAGAAGGGAGTGGCGACGTGAAGTACCTGAAGCAGCTTGTCCGTCAGATCTTGGGGACCATCCTGTCCAGTCTTGTGGACCATCCATCAGATCTTGCGGACCATCCTGTAAAGTCTTGTGGACCATCCATCAGATCTTGGGGACCATCCTGTTTAGTCTTGTGGACCATCCATCAGATCTTGTGGACCATCCTGTCCAGTCTTGTGGACCATCCTGTCGAGTCTTGTGGACCATCCTGTCGAGTCTTGTGGACCATCCTGACGAGTCTTGTGGACCATCCTGTCAAGTCTTGTGGACCATCCTGTCAAGTCTTGTGGACCATTCTGTCAAGTCTTGTGGACCCTCCATCAGATCTTGCGGACTATCCTTCAAGTCTTGTGGACCATCCATCAGATCTTGAAGACCGGTCCATCTGATCTTGAGGCTCTGTCTGTCTGATCCTGCTTACTGGTGTCTGATCTTGAGGAGCCGTCTTCCTGATATTGTGGCCCACCTGTCTGATCTTGTGGCCCACCTGTCTGATCTTGGGACCACTCAGTTGGACCTTGCTGTCCATTTCTTCAGATCTTGTGGACCAGTTTGTCATCTTTGAGGACCATTTGATCTTGTAGACCAGTGAGTTTCGTCTTTCAGGTCTTGTAGTTCATCTGTTTTGACCTTGCTAACTGTGTGCTGGGCATTTTTCTTCTATATCTTGCTATTGCCTCTTCAGGTCTTTGTCTGTAACTACCAAAATCTGAACTACTGCTGAAAACTGAACACTATTCTCACTGGTTTGTCAAACTGCACAGTGGTGGGGTCCACGTTTGTTGTAACTGCGTTCTGACTGCGTTCCAACTGTGTTCTAACTGCGTTCTGACTGCTCCAGTTTAGTGTGTTGTTTCAGTGAGTTTTCGTGCAGCTTTGTCTCAAGTCCAAAAAAAGTATCGTATTTTATCTGTGATAGTTTTGTATTGTATCTTCAGATACTAACAACAGTTGCGTGTGCTGGCTTAGATTTTCGTGTTTTGGTTTCTGGTCATTCTTCACGTCTTGAATATTTTATAGTCTTTTTTTTTTTCGTTTTGGTCGTAGATAGTGTCAGAGTGGTTTTGATTCTGAATCCTGTGCAAAGTGTTTGATGTTTGTCACTTCTTTTGCACAATCATTTAGGTTCTACTAAGCTGGGCATCTGGTTTTATGACAGTGCTAGTGTTTTGTTTCTGCCATCTTCTTCATCTTATGACCACCTATGTCTCCCTTACAGTTGACACCTGAAGCTTATTTTTACGTATTACATATATCTCAGATAAACAATATGGATCTTCTTCAGCGTTGATTGGCAGCCCTGCAAACTAAATCCTTTGTGTTTTAGCCCACATCGTAGTCGACCTTACTTTCCAGTTTGTATTCTTCAACAAGTTTTGTGGATGCGATCGTCTTCTCTTTTCTACTGTCATTCCTTCAGACCCTGTCAGAAGACTTAACACGTAACTTTGCACTGATACCTCACAAGAGTCTCTGACCCTTTCCACCCACACCCCTATTCTAGTCTCTACCCCCTCCCTCCTCCTCAACAACGGTCAGAAGATGGAAGTGGCGACCATGATGGAGACGACGGACCCCTCTCCTGTCCTGCCCTCAGGCCAGCAGGCCACCATGCAGCAGGAGACCCCGGCCATGATGGAAGGCACTCCAGTGCGGATGGAGTTCAGCACGCATGCCTGCAGCGTTCTGTCTGACCTCCGCCAGAGCGGCCTGCTCTGTGACGCCGTCATCAAGGTAAGCAGCCAGGGATCCAGGCTGATGACTTTTTAAGGATGGCTGGGGGAAACGTAGTTGATGTCTTTTTAAGGATGGGCTGGGGGAACATAGTTGATGTCTTTTTAAAGATGGGCTGGGGGAAACACAGTGATGTCATTAAGGATTGGCTGGGGGAAACGTAGATGATGTCATTGATGATGAAGGGGTAAACACAGTGATGTCTTTAAGGATTGTCTTTGGGAAACGTAGTTGATGTCATTGAGGACCACTAGGGAAACACAGTGATGTCTTTAAGGATTGGCTGGGGGAAACGTAATTGATGTTATTGAGGACCACTGGGGAAAACACAGTGATGTCTTTAAGGATTGGCTGGGGGAACATAGTTGATGTCATTGATGATGATGGGGAAAACATCTTGATGTGGCTGGGGAAACATAGTGATGTCTTTAAGGATTGGCTGGGGGAAACATAGTTGATGTCATTGATGATGAAGGGGGAAACACAGTGATGTCATTAAGGATTGGCTGGGGGAAACGTAGTTGATGTCATCGATGATGATGGGGGCAAACATGCTGATGTGACTGGGGAAACACAGTGATGTCTTTTAAGGATTGGCTGGGGGAAACGTAGTTGATGTCATTGATGATTGGCTGGGGGAAACGTAGTTGATGTCATTGATGAGGACCACTGGGGAAACACAGTGATGTCTTTTTAAGGATTGGCTGGGGGAAACGTAGTTGATGTCTTTAAGGATTGGCTGGGGGAAACGTAGTTGATGTCATTGATGATGAAGGGGGAAACACAGTGATGTCATTAAGGATTGGCTGGGGGAAACGTAGTTGGTGTCATTGAGGACCACTGGGGAAACACAGTGATGTCTTTTTAAGGATGGGCTGGGGGAAACGTAGTTGATGTCATTGAGGACCACAAGGGAAACAGTGATGTCATTAAGGATGGCTGGGGGAAACGTAGTTGATGTCATTGATGATGAAGGGGGAAACACAGTGATGTCATTGATGATTGGCTGGGGGAAACGTAGTTGATGTCATTGATGATGAAGGGGGAAACACAGTGATGTCATTAAGGATTGGCTGGGGGAAACGTAGCAATGTTATTGAGGACCACTGCGGAAACACAGTGATGTCATTAAGGATGGCTGGGGGAAACGTAGTTGATGTCATTGATGAGGACCACTGGGGAAACACAGTGATGTCTTTAAGGATTGGCTGGGGGAAACGTAGTTGATGTCATTGAGGACCACTGGGGAAACACAGTGATGTCTTTAAGGATTGGCTGGGGGAAACGTAATTGATGTTATTGAGGACCACTAGGGAAAACACAGTGATGTCTTTAAGGATTGGCTGGGGGAAACGTAGTTGATGTCATTAAGGACCACTGGGGAAACACAGTGATGTCTTTAAGGATTGGCTGGGGGAAACGTAGTTGATGTCATTGAGGACCACTGAGGAAACACAGTGATGTCATTAAGGATTGGCTGGGGGAAACGTAGTTGATGTCATTGATGATGATGGGGGGAAACATGCTGATGTGAATGGGGATACATTGTGATGTCATTAATGATGAAGGGGGAAACACAGTGATGTCATTAAGGATGGCTGGGGGAAACGTAGTTGATGTCATTGATGATGATGGGGGAAAACATGCTGATGTGACTGGGGAAACATAGTGATGTCATTAATGATGATGAGGGAAACATGGGGATGTTATTAAGGCTGGCTGGGGAAATATAGTGATGTCATTAAGGACGGCTGGGGAAAACATGCTGATATGACAGGGGAAACATAGTGATGCCATTAATGGCTGGAGAAGCGTAGTGATGTCATTACTGACTTCGGGGAAACGTGCTGATGTCATCAAGGATTGGCCAGGGGAAACTTAGCGATGTCATTAATGACGATGAGGGGAAACATGCTGATGTCATTAAGGATGACTGGGGAAATATAGTGATGTCATTAAGGATTGGGGGTGGGGGGGGGGACGTAGTAATGTCATTAATGATGATGGGGAAACATGCTGATATTATTAAGGATAGCTTGGGATGACTCTGTGTGTGTGTGTGTGTGTGTGTGTTGTGTGTGTGTGTGTGTGTGTGTGTGTTGTATGTGTGTGTGCGCGCGTGATGCCATGCTTCCACTGTGTTGTGTGTGTGTGTTCATGCATGCATGCATGCGTGCGTGCATGTGTGCGCGTGTGTGTGCATCAGGTGGAGAACTGCGTGTTCCCTATCCACCGGAACATCCTGTCGGCCTGCAGTCCCTACTTCCATGCCATGTTCACCAACACTGGCTTCGAGACCAACCAGCGCGAAGTGACAGTCACTGGAGTGTCGCCGCAAATCATGATGCTCATCATCGACTATGCCTACACCAGGGTGGCCAAAGTCCGTGTCTGTCTGTCTGTCTGTGTGTGTGTGAGGGGGGGGGGGGGGGGGGGGGGGGGTGTGGGGGGTGGTGGTGGGGTTGGGGGTTGGGGGTGGTGGTGTGTGTGTGTGTGGGGGGGGGGGGGGGGGTGGTGGTTGTGTGTGTGTGTGGTGGGGGGGGGTGGGGGGGTAGTGGTGTGTGGTGGTGTGTGTTTGTGTGTGTGTGGGTAGTAGTGTGGTGTGTGGGTGGCGGGAGGGGGGGGGGTAGAAGTGTGGTGTGGGTGTGTGTGTGGTGGTGGTGGTGGTGGTTGTGGTGGTGTGTGTGTGGTGGTGGTGGTGTGTGTGTGTGTGTGTTCCCCACCACTCCCTGTGTGTGTTCCCCATCCCTCCCTGTGTGTTCCCCATCCCTCCCTGTGTGTTTGTGTTCCCCATCCCTCCCTGTGTGTCCCCATCCCTCCCTGTGTGTTTCCCCATCCTCCTGTGTGTTTCCCCATCCCTCCCTGTGTGTTCCCTCCCTGTGTGTTCCCATCCCTCCCTGTATGTTCCCCATCCCTCCCTGTGTGTTCCCCATCCCTCCCTGTGTGTTCCCCATCCCTCCCTGTGTGTTCCCCATCCCTCCCTGTGTGTTCCCACCCCTCCCTGTGTGTTCCCCATCCCTCCCTGTGTGTTCCCCATCCCTCCCTGTGTGTTCCCCATCCCTCCCTGTGTGTTCCCCATCCCTCCCTGTGTGTTCCCTATCCCTCCCTGTGTGTTCCCTATCCCTCCCTGTGTGTTCCCTATCCCTCCCTGTGTGTTCCCTATCCCTCTCTGTGCGCTCCCTATCCCTCCGCGTATTCTCTTTCCTTTCAAATGTTACCATGTGTTGTCAGATGACAGTGTGTTGCTAGGTGGCAGTGGTGTGTTATTGGGTGGCAGTGGTGTGTTATTGGGTGGCAGTGGTGTGTTATTGGGTGGCAGTGGTGTGTTATTGGGTGGCAGTGGTGTGTTAGTGGGTGGCAGTGGTGTGTTGTGTTCTTGGGTGGCAGTGGTGTGTTATTGGGTGACAGTGGTGT
>CM054139.1:1508433-1513433 GCA_028751875.1 Rapana venosa | reverse complement strand
TACGACAAACTGCCCCTTTCATAAAAAAGAGTTCAAGAAAAATCAACCACCTTGGATAACAAAAGACATAGAAACCGAAATACACCTAAGGGGACTATTTGAAAACACATGGTTAATGAGCAGTTCAGGCACAAAGAAACAAAGTAACTTCACTAAAACGCAAATCAAAAGTGATTACATTCAAAAGTTGTTAATTACAACTACCGACTCTTGACACAAGTATGGAAAGCCATCAATACATTATGTAAAAAAACCCTTTTATCAAAAAGTCAACAGACAGTTAAAGTAAAATCAGCTGATGAATTGAACAACCAATTCTCAAACTTTGCCGACAAAGTAATTTCAAATGCAAGCCCAAATGAAAATGAATCTCCATTACTTAGAACAATAATCGAATCAAAAGAAATAAAATTCCCATTTAAACTACTGCCAATGACAATCACAGACGTCTTGGAAAGCCTGTCTCTCAAAAAAGTTCCAGAACACGTGGTTTAACAATCTAGAGGGAAGAATAATTAAGCTTTTGGTCAAGTTATAGCTGAACACTGACATACTTGATAACTTGTGCATAGAGAAAAAACAACTTTCCTGCCATATTTAAAAAGGCAAAAATCATACCCGTCCACAAATCAGTTGATACTGCTTGTCCTTCAAATTACAGACCAATTTCAATTCTGTCTGTTTTATCTAAACCCTTTGAAAAACATATAAAAAATCCGTATATTCCTACTTTGTAAACAACAATTATTAAATGAAGATCAGTCAGGTTTTTGTAAAAACTATTCCTGTCACACAACTCTTACACAAATTACAGACAGTCTCCTACACAACATCAATGAAAATAAATATACAGCCTACTTTTGTTGACTTTGAAAAAGCATTTGATTGTAATCAATCATTCCCTATTATTGCGTAAACTTCACTTGTATAAACTAACACCAGAAATTTTAAATCTTTTGAAAACTTTTTGTCGAATAGGCAGCAGCTAGTAACTGCAAATTAATCAAACATCGAACTAGTACCTATTAAACAGGGGTACCACAAGGGTCAATATTGGGTCCACTTTTATTTTCAATCTATGTAAAGACTTTCCCCCAAATTTTTAGAATGTAGCTGTGAAATGTTTGCTGATTTACACATCCCTCTATTGGGGTGATTCTGACCCCCACAGACTTACAATCAAACTTCAACACAATATTGACAGATTGGGTTTCTTGGACTAAGCTAAACCATATGTCCCTAAATACGCTAAAAACTAAGTGTATGTATGTACTAGCAAGACAAAAGAGACAAAAAATGAAAGATAAATTCCAACCTCTGTTGATAGATAAAAGTAATTGAAGAAGTTGACTCCACAGAATTCTGGGTGTAATATGACAAAAAACTTACTTGGACCGACCATGTGATGGCGCTAGGGAAAAAGTCTTTCTTACAAGCTTTCTTTAGTTATCAAAAATAAAACATTTCTGAATAACCATCTCGCAAACCTTTTTTTGCGGCCATATTCTGCCTAAAAGTTGACTATGCTTCATCTCTTTGGGGAAACTGCAGTGATACAAATTTAAAATTGATTCATAGATTATATAAAAGAGCACTGAAACTTGTTTACTAAAATCAAGCTCCCTAACCATCAACGACTATAAGAAACAAATATCCTAACCTTCAAAAACAGACTTTATCTAAATAAAGCTCTATTTGTCCAGAAAGTTGCAATGGAAATGCCCCTCCAAAGATCACCAATAGCTTCAAAATCAATGGAACACAGACATAATCATCTACTAACATTTCCCAACCAAGAAATAATCTTTACGAAACAAGCTTCTTGTACTCAGGTAGTGACTTATGGAACAAGCTCCCAAAACGCTTTAAAAAGTTCAAAAACAAAAATCAGTTCAAGACACAGCTAAAAAGCCATCTAATGCATGAATCCTAGGAATTGACTAATAAGGCAAATCAACCATGATTATTTCGCAAAATCAACCATACTTACATTTACCAGCACTAAGGTATTCCCTACAACACAAAAAATTCAAGTATACTTACTGTGACTAGAAATTCTACCGTCACACACTGTATATGTGTGGAGGGAGGGGGAGGGAGGGAAAAAGGCACACTAATTATGAAAGAAGTAAGAGTAATCTATGCAAGCTAGTAAATAATCTGCAATGTTGAAACAAGTGGGAAAAGGGGGGAAATTTTAAAAATCTTTTATGGTAGACCTGATAAACTTGATATGTTTGGCACACACAACACATCACACACACACACCACATCTCTCCCCTCTCTCTCTCTCTCTCTCTCTCTCTCTCTCTCTCTCTCTTTTCTCTCTCTCTCTCCTCTCCTCTCCTCTCCTCTCCCTTTTCCTCTCCTCTCCTCATGCCCTTGTCTTGTCTAATTCAATAGATTTTATCGTGGAGTTGTTTTTATTGCAGTTAGAGATGAGATTATTTTACTAATTATAAGCGATACTGTTTTAGGGTTTATATTGTTTTAGTTTGATAGTCCAGTTGATTATGGGGTTTTGAATTCTGTATCGTATAGGGGTTCTACTTTTGAATAATTGGTTTTTAAAAAATTATTTTTCTCTATTTGATTGAAGATGTATTTCCCTTCCCCCCTTTATACTCCTCCCCCACCCTAACCTTTCCAATGCTTTTCTGTTATCATCGTTATGTTGTTGTCTCATGGTGATGGGATCATTTGTTATATTGTTGTCTCATGGTGATGTGATTGTTGTTATAATTGTATCTCTATTATAATAATCCTTATTGTAATCTTATTTGATTCTCTTGCTTTGATAGTTATTGTGTGAATATTCATTTTTTAAAAAAGCGCTATTTGAAAAGTATGAGCCATAAAAAGCACACGTTTGCTGGGTGGAGGAGGGGAGGGGGGAGGTCATTTAAGGTAATATTATCAGTAATACGAATGCCTAGTATTTTCTAAGTTTTATTCCTGTACCTTTTTATTATCTAAAGTAAAACGTGAAAAAATGGAGGAAACAGTAAGTGAAGTAATTTGTTTGTCCTGACGTGTTATGCTTTTCTTTTTTTAATTCTTAAAACATTTTTATTTAAATGTGTGTGTGGACGTGAGCGCGCACGCGCTCAGGTGTGCATGAGTATGTGTGTGCGTGTATATGTATATGTATATGTGGTAATTTGTATTCAATGCATTACGAAATTTGTTCTTAGATAGATGGCTTGATGAAAAAAAGCAAATGCATTGCTTATTCAATGTACCATCTGGAAATAAAATTTTGACTTGACTTGACTTGACTTGAAACACACACACACACACACACACACACACACACACACACACACACACACACACACACACACGCACACACATATCCTTCAGATGAGACTAGAAACCGAGGCCCTGTGTGCGAACGCATGCAGAACATCTTGCGCACACGTTAAATCCTGTTCCGCTTTTCGTAAGAGTAGGCCATTATGTGCCGGTGGAAACAGATGACAAAATTGACAAAACCGCATACACACGGGGACTGGATGTAAAAAAAGCACATGAGTGCTTATTCCATTATCCTCGATATAAAAGAATAAAAATAAAATAAACACACACACATCTTGAAGCAGATGACAAAATTTACAAAACCGCATACACACGGGGACTGGTTGTCAAAAAGGACATGAGTTTCTTACTTCCATTTAATCCTTGATATAAAAAAACCAAAAAAAAAAATAAATAACACACTCACACACACACACACACACACACCACACACACACACCCACACACACACACACACACGACACCACGAAAAGGGCTATGACACATGGCGAGAGGGATAGGATTCGGCTGTTAAGGCAGGACAGTTCTGGGGAGATGAAGCACCCGCATTCCGAGCTCCGAGCGGTCAAGATTTTACTCGTCCTGCTCCCAAGGTCCCACCAAAAATCGATGAAATTTCGCGATGCAATCGTTTTGGCCCACAGTAAATAAATATCAAGGTAGACACATTCCTTTTTTTTTCATTTCACGATTTAATTCTTTTTAGGTAGCTGATTCCGACTACTGGGCAGCGGTTGATTATCTCTTAATAATAATAATCATAATAAATGAACTTATATAGCTGCTATATCTTGTCAAGTACATATCAAAAGAGCGCATGCATTCGAACCCTAATCTTACACACGAGTCATATAGACGAACACATACAAATATAATCAATAGTTTTAAACAAATAGGCAGATATATACAAACATGGTGCGCTGCAGACCAAATCTACATCTGAAATAAAATTTCAATAGTCAAATGTTTTACAAAAAAGCACACACACACAAGTCACACAGGTCGTATAGTTAGCAGGGTATAGGAAATGGGTTAGTGAAGGTGGATATTTTCTATATGAAACAGGAGGGGGGGAACTCTTTAGGATCGAAATAAATGATGTCTGAGGCTTGATTTGAAATGTCATAGCTAGGCTTTTGGCCGAAGAGACAGAGAGGGAGCTCATTCCATCCGATGGACCCGAAATAGAGAACGAGCGGCGGCCAACAGTAGATTGGTTGAATCTACTTGTGTGAATGGGCAGGTTCGCGCAGGCGTTTTTCTGTCACGGTCTGGAACGGACGGCACAGCGGTTCCTTCTGCAGAACTTTCAGACCGTGTACAACTCCAGCAATGAGTATCTGCAACTGGACGTGGAGGAGGTGAGTGAGTGAGGGAGTGAGGGAGTTGTACCTACGTGGGGACAACATAGCTCAGTGGTCGGAGCACTCGCTTTTTCCGCCCTAGCCAAGGTTTAAGCAGCATTGATGCGTGGTTACCAGTTGGAATGGGTGACCGTGGTGCGCGCCTTGGCTTCAGTACAGTCTCCCCAGTTCACCCAGCTGTCAATGGGTAACCTCGCCCCTCTTAGGGTCAGGAAAGTAAAGCAGCGAGGGAGAGGAGAAGGGTTATGATCCGCCCTCAATATGCTAGGCCCTAGAGAAGTTGAGGAGTCACTCTCTTTGACGCTTAAACCCTTCCTT
>CM054139.1:1470933-1505933 GCA_028751875.1 Rapana venosa | reverse complement strand
GTGGTGTGTGTGTGGTGTGTGGTTAGTGTGTGTGAGTGTGTGTGGTGAGTGTGTATGTGTGTGAGTGTGGTGAGTGTGTGTGTTTTGTGTGAGTTTGTGTTTGTGTGTGTGTGTGTGTTGTGTGTGTGTAGGTGTGGTGTGAATGTGTGTGAGTGTGTAGGGGTAGGTTGGGGATGGGTGAGTGTGTGAGTGTGTGTGAGTGTGTGTGTGTGTTGTGAAGTGTGTGTGTGTGGTGTGTGTGATGGGCGGTGGGTGGGGGTGGGAGGGGTGAGTCGAGTGTTTTGTGTGTGTGGGGGGTGTATGTGAGTGTGTGTGTTAATTTATTCAAATTCGCATTTTTTTATTTCATTTTTATATTGAGGATAATGGAATAAGCACTGTGTGTCATTTTATCCATCATCCCCATGTTATGCAGTTTTGTAAATTCTGACATCTGTTCCTTCCGACACACAATAGCCTATACTCTTACGAAAAGCGGAACAGGACGTTACTTTGTGCGCAAGATGTTTTCTGAGCGTGCTTTCGCACACGGAACTTCGTTTATAGTGTGTGTGATGGTTGAGTGGTGTGTGTGTGTGTGTGTGTGTGTGTGTGTGTGTGTGTGTGTGTGTGTGTGTGTGTGTGCGCGCGGCGCGTGTGTGAGTGAGTGATTAAGTGTGTGTCTGTCGTGTTGTGTGGATAGATAGGATAGATAGAAGATTAGATAGATAGAGAGAGAGAGAGAGAGAGAGAGAGAGAGAGAGAGAGAGAGAGAGAGAGAGAGAGAGAGAAGCGCACAAACCTGCTCAAAAGAGTCTAAATTCTTCTAAGCTCGACCTTAAATTAAAGATAGAATCATTGGAAGGAATATCCCTCTTTTGTTTCATTGAGTAAAATAATAATAATATTAAGAAACAAGAACAATAATAACGCTAAAATATGATGATAATACAATAAATACCAATAATAATAGATGGAATTTATATAGCGCTATATTTTCCTCTTGAATTAACATCAGTGCCGACTCCACTCTTCTCCCCAAAAGTCCTTCGGATGAGACTATAAACCGAAGGCCCCGTGTGTCGAACGAGCAAGCAGAAACATGTAAACTCCTTTCCGCTTTTGGAAAGGAGTAGGTCCATTGTGTGCCGGTGGGGACAGATGACAAAATTTACAAAACCAGAATACACAACGGTGACTGGATGTAAAAAAAACCCCAAGCGCTATTCCATTATCCTCGATAAAATTAAAAAAAATGATGTAAAAAAGCACACAAGCGCTTATTCCATTATCCTCGATTTATTATAAAAAAAATGATATGTAAAAAAGCACACAAGCGCTTATTCCATTATCGCTCGATAAAAATAAAACAATAAATAAAGAACCAAAAAGAAATGGTTTCCTACCTCCCAGTGAAGGTCACCAACCCGGTACCGTGCGGGAGAGCGAGCGAGCCAAGCCCATCGTTATCGAGACCTCAAGTTCCACCAGTACGCCTGGACATGGACGACAAGAAGGAGGTGGCATGAACAACCCCATCGCCAGGCCACCGCGTCCCTTACGAGATCCTCTTCGTCCATCGGCGGCTGGAGGCGAGACCTCCCCCACCAACATGGTAGGAGACCTACGACACCCGGGCCTGACCGAGCTGGTAGTAGCTGTGACACCCCGGAATGGAGGTGAGTGGGGGGGGGGGAGGGATGTGGTGTGGTGAAGGAGGTGGACGCTAAAACTGAGCCACTCCAGGTATATAAACTAAAAAGATAAAGGTGTCCCCATAAAGATAAGATCGTTTGGAGAGCGAGGTGTCAGAGACCTCACTTCTCTAGTGGGCCCAGCATATTAAGGGGCGGCGCCCATCTCCTCTCGAGTTCTCCGGCTTTACCTACCTGACCCTAAAAGTTGGCAGTACCCTCATTTACGCTGGGTACTGTACTGAAGCCAAGGTGCCACACGGTCACCCTTCCAAGAGGTAACCCACGCTCGAACGCTGCTTAACTCGGCTAGGGGAAAGCGAGAGCTCCGACCAACTGAGGAATTCCCTCCCCCTATCAAGCCATATAAGGCATCTTGAAAAGAAATATTCATAGTGATTTTCATTGGCATCAACAACGTAAACGTCATATATTGGCCCCACAAACTCTGTTTTGTGTTTGCCGGTTCATCGATGAACAAATGGATCGTACCGTTTTTGATAAACAGTAGTAGTATGTTTGTTTTGAGGGAAAGAACTCAACATATAATGTAACATTTGCTGGTGCGCCACAAGGCATGGTTCTGTCTCCTGTAGTTTTTACTTTCTTTGGAATCACTACTGCTCCTGGAATAAACTATTCTGATGATAGTTCCATTGAAAATCTGTTAAACTCAGAAAATGGTTTTTTTTTTATCATGCAATTGAACTTTTGAGTTGTTTGTGTAAATGTAATGTTCTCAAACTGACTGTTTTTAAAACATTAGAGGTGACTGATTTAAAAAAAGATCATTACTCAAGTCCCGGATGTTTTCATCAAAAGAAATTAGAGGTGAGAGTGTGAATGATTCCAAACTATCGTGATACAGGTTTAGATACTAAACTGATTTTACACACACACTGGTTTTGTTTACATCTATCCCCCCCCACCCCACCACTACCATTCCCACTATCCAGGAATATATTCACTTAAAATTTCGTTCACTAGTTGTGTGTATTTTCATAAAATCAGTATTGTTCTTTCTTTCTTTCTATATATTTATATTCATTTATTTAGTTTATTCTTTTATATCGTGAATGATGAATAAGCACTCACGTGCTTTTTTTCAACCTCCTAGTCCCCGTGGTGTATCGGTTTTGTAAATTTATCATTCTTTCCCACCAGCACACAGTCCTACTCTTCCTAAAAGCGGAAGCAAGGATTTAACGTGTGCGCAAGATGTGCGAACGCAAGGTAGACCTCGGTTTCATAGTCCCCAGTCTAGAACTTTTGGGAGAGTGGAGTCCTGCACTGATTTTAACTCCAGGGGAAAAAAATCCCTTTTGGAATCGTAGAATTCGAACCGGTCGTCAGATTAACGAGCGGAGTATTCTAGAACCACTAGCTATCCCTTTTAGGAATCTGTCTTGGTTTTGAACTTTATCATGGCACGATAGGTTAGCAGTGCGATGTTTCATATTTGTCATGTTTCAGGTCAGTGTCGTGTCTGTTTCAGCTCACCGACACCCTGTTTTCAGCTCACCTCTGACACGCTGTTCATCTCACCGACAACGCAGTTCCGCCCACTGACACCTGTTTCAGCTCACTCACCGACTACGGCTGTTTCAGCTCTCTGATCACGCCGTATTCAGCTCCCTGACCACGCTGTATCAGCTCCCTGACCACGCTCTCTGACACGCTGTTTCAGCTCCACTGACACGCTGTTTCAGCTCACTGACCACGCTGTTTCAGCTCTCTGACACGCCCGTGTTCAAGCCCTCACCGACCACGCTGTTTGCAGCTCACTGACACGCGTTCAGGTCCGCGGGGCCTATCACGGCACGGTGTCCGTGGAATTCACAAGATCTACGTCCCATCGGGGGCTTTATGGCGTGGAGATTCAACAACGTCGAGTCTTCGACCCCATCATCAAGATCTGGTCTGAAGCCGCCCCCATGCATGCCAAGAGGTGACTGAAGCCAGGGGGCGGCAGGGATGTGTGGTTTGATGTGGAGGGGTGGGGTGTGATGAAGACAAATCTAAGCGCTTGTATTCAGCCTATTCTGACACAGTCATGCAACCAATAACTATTAATAGCTTTACAAATCAAACAAATTCAAATGTACACGCACGCACACATACAAACACAGGTTATATACTTTGACAGGGTGATGGGATTTCGGCTTTTGAAGGGAGGGACAGCTCTGAGATGAAAAACAGGACGGGAAAGTCTTAGGTTTGAAATAAATGTGTCTTGAGGCTGGATTTAAATGTCGTAAGTAGGCTTTGATATGAGGGAGTGAGGGGGAAGGGGGACAGTATGGGGAAAGGAGGTATTGGGGTAGGGGATGTAATGTGAAGGAAGAGGGGGGGGGGAGAGGGAGAGGTAAAAAGTGGTGGAGGGGGGAAGAAGTCATACCGGGGACTAGAGTGGTGACAATGTTGCAGCTTTCAGTGGTCTTAAAACAGGAAGAATTGTGGTCAGAATGTTTTGTTTACACCATAGTTCCCTTTTAGCAACATTTACAAAGCAAATTCTAAACAAGTCAACATGAAATAATAACAAGCGACGATATATATATATATATACTCAATATATATATACGATAACTTTATCTATATATTATAAATATAGTAATATATATATATATATATAGAATCTTATCTTTGTAATAAAAAAGAAAATCAAAAGTGCGTTGCGATTTAACCCACGGTCCTTTGGCCGCTCCTGCACTGGGCAACAAACACACCTAAGAACAACCTAACAAGATTAATTGTTGTTTTTACAAATTCAAATTCAAACTCAAACACCACAAACCACACACACATGTATAGCACTTTGGGGCAGTGTGAAGAATTGGCCATTGAAAGGAAAGCAAAAAAACAAAACCACAAAACACATTATAACAAGCACAATAAAATTGAAAGAGCACCCACCACAACTGAGAGGTACACAAAAGTGTTCTAGGAGGGCGAGGGCGAGAGGAGGCGCGTCGAGCCTGTCAGTGATAAATAGCAGCCCCACTTCGAAATCTCTGTGCCAGGAATTCCCTCCTTTTTGAAAAAAAAAATCCCTGCCTAGTTTCCTTTTCTTTCTATCGACCTTTCCATTCCCTTGTCTGTTTCTTGCTGGCGCGATTTCTTGGTCCATTTTTTCTTTTTCTGCTTTTAAAAAAATTTGAAAGTAACATAAAATTTTGATTTAAATTTACCCCAAAAGACGTTTAAATGATAACATTGCTCTCCCATGCCAAAGCGGATGTGCTGGGCCCTGACAGTGTCAGGCTTTTAAAAACTTTAACAGCAGGTAAACCATTTTCCGCTTTTATGGATGACCAACAAACCGTTTGCTCGCTTTCGGCATTCGAAAGAAGAAGACGCAGTTTTAATCCTTTTCCGTTATTTAGATTGCATGTATAGACATTGTTTCGCTTTTAGAGTGGCATTTTGTAAGGAAATTTGCAAGTGACCACTGTCCTTCAAGCTGCGAATTCTTTAACATGCATATGATCCTTGTTGACTTGTGTTTAGATTTGCAAACACTCTGTGTGTGCTAGAAATTGTGTCAAATTACTTCCCTCTCACAGGCTTTCTTAAATAATACAAACAAATCTGGAACAATCCCCATCCGCTCATTATTGCTGAGATGTTGCTTAGTAGTCCAGAATAAAAGCTATCCATCACATGGAAAATGAAGCAACAATTTTTATAATGACATTGTACGACAATGCGTTTAACACCTACCTGTCAGGAACAAGTACAAAGGGTGAAGTAAAATGGAATTGAAGACATCACTTTAAAAGGTTTTCCAACTGTTATAGAAAAAGACCTTTATAATATAGAAGTTGTTATATAATAGTAGGTAGTAAAAGCTAGGACAGCAACGTTTTAGTGTATCTATTTAGAATGTGTGTGGCCTGTACGGAGGACACCCCGCCCTAAACGTCGAATCCCTCCATCTGTTGGAGGAGATTGTTGTCCTATCTTGCCCATTGTCTCTATATTGATGGGCAGGGGGACACAGGAGGAGGACATGGGGGAAGGAGGAGACAGGGGGAGAAGGGGAGGAGGGGGGGAAGGTATAGGGGGAGGACAGGGAAAAGAAGGGAAGGAGGGGAGGACGACTGGGGGAAGGAGGGGGAAGGGGAAAAGAGGAGGGGTGGACCAGGGGCGAGGAGAGGAGGGGGAGGACATAGGGGAAGGAGGGGAGGGGGGAAGGAGGGGAGACAGGGGGGAGAGGAGAGGAGGGGGAAGAGGGGGAAGACAAGGGGAAGGATGTGGGAGGGGGAAGGATGGGGAGACAGGGGGAAGGAGGGGAGGACGAGCGGGGGAGAAGGAGGGGAGGGAAGGTGGGGGAGGAAACAGGGGGAAGGGGAGGGAGGGGGAAAGGGAGGGAAGGACAGGGGGAAGGAGGGGAGTGGGGTAGAGACCAAAGGGGAAAGGAGGGGGGAGACATGGAGAGAGAGGGGGGGAGGTTGTGGGCGGGAGGTGAGTGAAAATTGAGTTGTATATCACTAAGGGGGGGGGGGGGGGGAATGGTAAGGGGAGGGGGAGGAGATTAGATGGTGGGGAAGGTGGGGGGTAGAGGGGGGCTGTACTGGGGGAGGGGGGGAGAAGTATGGAGAATGCGGAGGGAGGGGGTGGGGGAAAGGGGCGGGGGGGGAGGGGGGGGGGGGGGCAGGGGGGGGGGGGGGGGTAATAAAGGAGGTTATCAGGCGGGGCCAGGTAGGGTAGGGTAGATAAGGGGCACGTCGTAGCACTAGGGGACCGGGGGAGGTAGAGGGGGGGGCGGGGGGGAGGCGCTGGAAGGGGGGGTGGGGGTAGGGGGGGGGGGGGGGGGGGTGGGGGGAGGGGGGGGGGGGGGGGGGGGGGGTGGGGGGGGGGGGGGGTGGCGGAGGGTAGGGGTTTATTGCTGCTTTGTGGGGGGGGGGGGTGGCGGAGGAGCACTCAGTTACCCTCCCGACTTGGTTGTTATGTCGGGTCGGCTGGGAGGTGGTGTGCGTGCAAGTGGGAGGCGCCTTGTGTAGTCAGTACAAGACGTGTAGTGGGGTGGGGGAGGCGGTTCTTTGGGTTCCAGTGACGCTCCGGGTGGGGGGTAGCGTTGCTTACAGTTGGCGATGGTCCCTGTATCGGGGGTATTCCTTATGGTTGTGTGGTGGGTGGGGGGGGTGGGGTTCGGGTGGGGTTGTGGTTCCGGGTGCGCGCGATGGAAGCCCGCAATATTATAGCAGGGAGGCATCAGGGGATGCGTGTTGGTGTGCCCGGTGGGTGTGTTGTTCACACAGTTGTTGGTACATACCAATCCCTTACATGGGAATGTCCTTACCTTGTAAAGAGCAGTATAAGGAATGGTATTTTACCTTGGCTACTTAAGCTGGAACTGTTGTGTGCGGAGCAAGTGGGGGACATCAGTTCGTAGGGGAGCGTACGCTGGGTGACTTGAGGTTGCTACCCTCAAGACTGGATTGTAGGGTGGGTTTCGGCTTGACGGGTGGGTGGGTCAGCTTGATAGAGTAGATCGGAGTGGGGTATGACCATTAAGTGGGCGGTGTGGGGGGTTTCTGGGGGGGGTGGGGGTGGGGGGTGGGCAAACCCACCAAGTGGGTGGGTTGGTACTGACGCACCCATGGGGGTGGGGGAGGTGGGTGGTACATTTGGGCGGGTTATGTCACAGGTGTTGGGGATTGGGTGGATGTGGTGGGGTCGTTTTTTGTGTTGGTGTTGTTGGGGATGGTTGTATGCGAGGGGTTGTACGACGGTGTTGTACATGTGACGTGGGGTGGGGCCCGGTTCACAGGCTGGGCACATGTCGGGTCGGGGGGGGAGGGGGGGGGGGGGGGGAAGGGGGTGGGGGGGGGGTGGAGGGGGGGGGAGGGGAGGGGTGGGGGGGGGGGGGGGGGGTGGGTGGGTTGACTGCGGTGGTGTTCTGGTGTGCGGGGTGTTGGTTGTGGTCTGAGGGGTTTCGGTCGGGTTGTGCGGAGGAGGGGGGGCGGGGGGGGGGGGGGGGGGGGGGGGGGGGGGGGGTGTTTGGGGGGTTTTTTGGGGGGTGGGGTGGGGGGGGGGGGGGGGGTGGGGGGGGTGGGGGTGGGGGGAGGGTTGGGGGGGGGGGGGGGGGGGAGGGGGGGAAAGGTATGGGGCGGGGGAAGGGGTGGGGGGGGGGGGGGGGGGTGGGGGAGGGCGGGGGGAGGGGGGGGTGCGGGGTTGGGGAAGGTAGGGATAGGTTGTGGGGGGGACAGGGATAGGGAGGGGTGTCAGGTGTGTATGTGGTCCTGGTTAGTGAAGGGGGTGGAGTAACAAGATATGCAATAGAACGGAATGAACTCTGGTGGGACCCGGACCCCCCTCATAACGAAGTGTTAATATGGTCGGGTGAAATTACGCGTGATTACGGTGTTGTTTTTTTACTTTTTCCCTATCCACCCCTTGTTTCATGCTACTGCTGGTAGACTCTTGGTGTCGTGGACCGTGAGGTCCCACCTACCCTCCCCCCCACCACCCATCACACCTTAGCCAAAAACCCTTAACACCCACAACAACTTTTAATTATCACGTCACCTAGTCTCTTATTCTCCTGTATCAAAATTATTCTAACATTAATAACTCATCACGCAATACTCACTGTAATACAACCGTGAGACAACGAGGTGTAGTGTTGGTATGTCGGGGTGTGGGGTGGGGGTGGGTTGTGTCCGCCAAGCGTAACTAGACGCCACAGACATCAATAGACAGCCTGTAAACTCGGACGCCCATCTAAACTTTATCGTCCTGTTTGAGGTTCCGAGGAAGGACCTTGCCCAATACGTGACGAACTAACCCGTGTCCAAAACCGTGCCCAGAGAAAGAATTAGCCGATCCACCACACCCCACCCACTGCACCCACCCAACCGTCACCCTCCAACCCCACGCCACACTCCGCCGTGCCGCCGCTGCCTTACTAAGCCCGCCGCTGCCTTGGCTATTGCCGCAACCACCAGCCCTAGACCGATGCAGCGTGAAGTGTTATTTTTGAGGATGAGTTTAGAGGGTGAGGTTGAGGTTTGGGGAGAGTTTTGGAGCGAACGTTCTACTCTGAGGTCTACCCCGCCCTTCCTCAACCCTCAACCTCCCCCTTTTTTTTTTGTGACAGGAGAACTAAAAGCACTCTTACCATTTGGTTTAGCTGTAGCGCCTCTTTCTCTCTCGTGTGTATTGCTTGTCTGTCACTCTGTGTCTCTCTCTCTCATATCTATCTCTCTCCTTGTCTGTTTCTCTGCTCTCTACCGTCTCTGTAATCTCTCTTTCTAGTGGTCCCTCTGTCAGTTTACACTCTCTGTCTCCTGTCTCGCTTCTCGTTCGTCTCCCCCCCTATCCTTCCACATACCCTTCTGCCTACCCTGCCTTTCCTCCAAACTTCTTCCCCCTACCCCCCCCCCACTAAACCCCCTCCTCAAACCTCCCCCCATGTCCTCCCTATCCCCCCAACCAATGCGCCCATCACCCCCTTTTGCCCCCCCTGCCCCCCTATCCCCCTCTCACCCACCCCCTCGCCTTGTACCATCCCTGACTGGTGTCTGTGGAGATATTCCATTCCCTCTTCTTGCAATTATTATTTTTTTATAGGGGGAGGGGGGGGGGGGGGGGGGGGGGGGGGTAGGCAAGGGTGACAACCAGCGCCCAACCTTTCGCTTCACTTTGTAACTCCCAAACTTCATCTTTTTGGAAATTCCCGAAGTGCGGAATCGGCTAACCTTAAACAGTGGGTAAATGTTGGGTGTTGCCATACGTAGAAAAAGAACACCAACTCCTCACCATTTGGTGATTTTTCATTGCCCAAAGAACTTTAGTGCGAAGAGTAGCCGCTTAGGGGTGAAAAATGATAAAAAATAAACACAAACTATGTTTAATAATACATGTCGAGTCCACCATCGTTCCAGAGCACCGCTCTTCTGTAGTCCCGAATCTTCCTTATAAAACCCTCCTGTTACACGCTCCTGCTCCTCCTCTTTGTGGAGTATCATGGGCGGTGCCTACCTTCAACTGGCTGTCCTGCACTGTTCTGCTTTGATGCTTCACTCATGTTGGCAACCTTGGTCCGTTTCTTTTCTTATTTAGTTCCACATTCGCGCGTCTTATCACCCACGCCCCCACAAACTAACCTAGCCCCAGCCTCACCTTTATGCTGTATAATTTCTGTTGTATACACGCTCTCCCCTCACTGTGTGTTAATCGTTAAACCCTTATCCCCCCCCCCCCCCCACCCACCAAAAAACCCCCACACCAACCCCCCCCAAAAAACCCCCAACATACTAGAAACACAAAACAAACCAAACAACTAACCCGCCCCAATCCCCACCAAAACAAAACCAAGAAGAACCACCACGCCTGCGTTCTTTTTACACCGGTCATATCCTGCGCATACAATTGTCCAGGTTTTTACTATGGGAGATGATAAAACCACAGGCTCCCTGTTGACCACCCGCCCAGGTCGCCACCCCCCCCCTATATTAGAATAGGTTGTTCTTAATTGATACCCCATTTCCTGAATGAATTGGCGTTTAATGATACCGCACCTCGTTTAATAAATCAGAGTTTTCTGATTAATTAGATACCCCACTTCTATAATCATTTCTGTTAATGAACCTTCACTTCTATAATCAATATTCGTTAATGATACCGCCAGCTTTTATAATCAGTTTCTGTTAATGATACCCCACACAGAGGGGGGGGGGGGGGGTGGCAATCACTTCGATATCATTTCTGTTAATGATACACGAAAAACACTTCTATATAGTCAGTTTCTGTTAATGATACCTCACTTCTAAATCCGCATTTACTGTAATGATACCCCACTTCCCTCTTTTTGCTGTTAAATGGTACCCACTGCCTCTTTCTGTTTAATGATACCGCCACTTCACAGTTTCTGCTAATGAATACCCCACTTCCAGTTTCTGTTAATAATACCACCCACTTGGTGTTCCTCTTTCAGTTGATGTACCCCACTTCACCTCTTCCTGTTAATGTCCCCCACTCCAGTTTCTTTAAGAATAACCTCCACTTCCTCGTTTCTGTTAAGTGTAACACTCAAAACTTCCTCACGTTTCTGTTAATGGTACCTCATAACCACTTCATCTTTCTGTTTAATGTACCTCACTTCCTCTTCCAGTTAATGGTCCCCCACTGTCCTCGTTTCTTTTAAGGTACCCCACCTTCCTCATTTCTGTTAATGGTACTCCTCAATTCCTCTTTCCGGTTATTGATCCCCCACTTCCTCATTTCTATGCATGATATCCCCACTTCCTCTATCTGTTACTGTACCCCACTTCCTTCTTTCTGTATAATGGTACTCTGTCCACTATTCTCCTTTCTTGTTAAGGTTACCCCAACCCCTCTTTCTGTAATGGTACCCCACATCCTCTTATTCTGGTTTATGATACCCCACTTCCTCTTTCTGTTAATGGTAGACCGAAACGGTCATATAATAGTTTCTGTTAATGGTACCCTTCCACTTCCTCTTTCTGTTAATGAGGATACCACCACTCCTCTTTCATTAAATGAAACCCCACTTCCTCTTTCTAATAGTTTCTGTTAATGTACCCCCAGCTTTCACTTATCCTCATAATTTTATGATCAAACGGTGCATCTAAATCTGAACGCACTGTTTTATTGAAAGCCTTGCCTCAGATCAAACATGGTGCTTGCCCTCTAAGTTCACTTTATCACTCTTCTCCGGTCCCCTCTTCTTGTTATCGAGCATTGTGTTTCTACTTTGTGTAGACACCGGCCTTGTGGTGTTGTGTTGTGTTGTGCTGGCATTGTATTGCTACAATCTTTCATTGGCATTATAGTAGCACTGTGAGCTGTGTTTTTGTACAGTATCACAAGAAATTCGCTTTGTACATAAGCACATGAGGGTAATTCATCGCACTGGGCGATCACACAGCTATAATGTCATTACCCAAATCATATTACGTTTCATAGAATTCCCTGCTACCTGTTCCTCCTCCCAATCCCAGTCGAACAACACCTTAGAGTCCCCTATTGATCAATGTGCCCCCCCCCTCTCATCTCTCTCGTCTCTTCCTCTCTCTCACTCAAAGCGCCCTCTCTCTGCCTCTCGCACGTCATCTACAACTCTCGTCCCCTCTCGCTCACAAGAATTGGTCAATATTATAACTACCTACTGTCTCCATCGCCTGCTGTCACTCGTAGGAGCTCCCACGGCAATCCAACCTTACACAGGGTTCACACATCACTTCCTATCGTCGTGGTCTCTCAGCTGAGTCTCTACTAACATCTCCTGGAGCAATCCCCCCAACCACTGATCACAGTAGTTAGTGATGTTGGGCAAACATTATATAGGACAATTGTTGGTGTAAATCCCCATTTTTTTCAGTCTACACCCCCCTCAGTATTACAGTTGAACGATTGTGTGATACATCCCTGTGAAGAAATGCAGTGACGTGTTGTCAATAACGAGGGCTCATTGTCTTATAATGCCGTTCGGAAAGAATGGCAGTCAGTAGTGAAGATGAACCTTACTACATCCTTTTTTTTTCCACAAGATTTATTGCAGAACAACCCGTAACAACCAAAATCCTGGGAAGAGAACAAATCATCATTGAAGGGAAGTATTTCTGTACCAATTATAAAGAAGGACGACACAAACAATCCCCGTTAAGAACACATACCAGTGAAAAATCTGAGACGCCTCTATAATCAAACGCATGATTACGTTCTAATGCGTATGTTTGACCTATACACGTACAGAGAATTTGGAAGCGCGGAGAGTATTTATGGCGCCATACACATGCGTACACATTGGCACATCAACGCTTGTTGCAAGGCGAAGTGACACGCAACCACGCGCACATTACACATAAACAGGTGTAACATACCACCACCACTTACTCATGAACAAAAAGTCAAGACCCTATTAAAAACTATGGAAGCAAAGGCTGCAGTCATTTTTTTGTGCTGTGATTCGTTTTTAATTGTTTTGTACTTCACGAAATACAGGATTAAGACATTGCCGATTGGTTTTTTTGGTCAATTTCCTGAAAGAGAGAGAGAGAGACAGAAAACAAAAACTAATAAAAAAACGAACAAGAGTAAAGTGAAAGAAGAAATAATACATACAGAGATGACAGACAGGGGTGGGGGAGAGAGAGAAAGGAGAGAGAGACAGACTGAAACAGACAGACAGACAGTAGAGACTAGACTACTGGGTGAAGAGAGAGAGAGAGAGAGGAGAGGTTACATATAGTGTTATTCGTTCTTGCAAGACTGACGGTTTATTTTTCTGTTATTCTCTTCTCTCTGTGTCGCGTTGAAGTAAAGGAAATACAGTACAAAGTGAGCCCCCCTTTGAGCTACATATGTACCAGGTAACACAATCCAGCCTATTTCTTGACGAGTTTCTTGACACTGTACCATTTTATCACACTCGTTTCACGAGGTGATACCCACATGCCACCCCGTGGGGAAGCCGTGAGACCTACTCACTTATAAATCTAACATCATCATCGATAGTCAACTACTCAAATCAATAAAAACACCCCACTTTCCCTTCGTGGAAAATGTCGGTGCCAGGAAATTCCCTCGTTTCTTCTAATGCCCTCTCTCGTTTCTCCTGCCTTGACCCTTTTCTTCCTGTTACCTCACCATCTTGTCTACTTCCTAACAATTTCTCTTCAATATCCAAATGGGGATGTGCTGGGGCCTCGGGAATGTCAGGCGCTTAACGGGGCAGCACAACGCATTTTCGCTCATAAGAACGAACCAATAGTTGCTAATATTGAGGACGTGCGACACACCGAAGGACTAAAGTTTCCCCCACATAATATAAATGGATAAAAAAACCCTTTGTAGACCACGACCGGGGCCAGACGACGCCATGGCCGCAGGTGGGTTGGCGCCTTGGGTTGGTGGACTGTGAGAGGGAGCAGGTTCGAATCCCTATGAACATAAGGGCGTGGGCGGGAGCGTGGGGGGGCGGCGGGGGTGGGCAGGGTGCTTCCTACCCAGAGAGAGGTTGCTGTGGGCGCAAGTGGAAGAATGGGGACCACACTGTCGAGCCTTCACATTCCACTTTAAAACGTATGCGATTTGGAGCGGTGCGTGGCTCGCTCCAGTTCTTTTTACATATAATTATGAAACAAAAAGTCGGTAGACCGAACGATTCTCTGACCAACACTAGCTGGTGGTCTTGTATCTCCTTCGAGCCCGGGTTGACGGCGGGATAATTCTCATGATAGTAGTAGGCGCATATACAGCCCTGTACAAGTAAGTTTCAAACATATATGCACTTTCACGAGCAGCATCATCACATCATCTCATGGCTCGTCAACTGGTCAACACGCCACTAAGAACAAATGTAGCCCTGATTCGTGTGTCCCCCACAAGTTTGTCTCTGGTGGTCCTCACATGAGACCCCCGATACTGTCGGTTTTGCACCATACACTTCGTGCCTGTAGGTAGGGCTTTGTGTCAAAGCCTTATGAGGGCTGGGGGTTTCGCGGGCAGAGACAGTCGGTTTGAGGTACGGGCAGGATGTGTTGTTGCCACCGACGTCGGGTGGGCAACTCCACTCATTTGGCTCCGCACTGGCAATTTGAGGGGGGGGACGAGGGAGCGAAGCTAAAATACTGTCATGTAGTAGGGGGCTTTAGTAGGGAGGGAGTGGTGACCCTGTTGTATGTTTTCGCTCAGAACAGGCAGCCAACTGAACCGACTACGCAACGAAACCCAGCATACAGTGGCAGGGCCGCCGCTCGTGGCTGGTGGCCCCATGGGGCCTATGGGCCCTCTGTGGCGATATTCCGCCCGTGAGGATGCGACATAGAAAAGAATCTGGGTAGATGGCTGGGGCAAGACAGATATGAAATGAGCGGCGTGGGAAGCAGCAGGACAGGAAACGTCAGAGGCATGAGGCAGAAACAACAAAGAAGAAAGAAGCAGAAGAAGAAGAAAAAGAAGTTAGAATAAAGCAGAAGATAAGAAGAACGACGGAGAAGAAAAAGAAGAGCAGAAGAGAAGTTGAAGAAGAACAAGACAATGAACAAAACAACAACACAACGTCAATTTACGCTGCTACTTTTTGTTCCCACGATTGACAAACATATGCACAAACAATCAATTGGTATATTTGGTTCGTTGTAGAAAATAATGTTTGAGTCTTATGTCACGTTGTTTGTTGTTTTCAGGTTTTTAAATTTGAATGGCATTTTCTGACTATTTACTTTTCCATGTCTTTTCCTTTGATATTCTGTACCTTTTTCGTTTGGCGCTGCACCCGGGGCGGGTAGAGTCAGGTTTTAGTTTGGGAATTTTGTTCGGGTCTCGTTCCTCCATTCTCCCCCCTCCCACGACCCCTGTCTTTTCAATTCTCTTTAAAAATTTATATAGATATCATTCTCAACCGCTGTCAATGTGGGGGGGGGGGGGGGGGGGGGGGGGGGGGGGGGGGGTATCAAGTCATGTACATGTCAAATTGTTATTTCCAGATGGGTACATTGAATAAGCAATGCATTGCTTTTTTCATCAAGGCCACTATCTAATCGCATGAAGGTGCGTTAGTTATTTGGTGCTTGTGGTTATGTTCGCTTGTGTCTTCGCCGGCGCAAAGCGGATAATAAAAGCAAGTCAATGAAGTGAATGTGTTGTGTTGTGTGTGTTGTGTTTGAAAGTGAGTGTTGTTGTGTTGTGAAGAAGTGAGCTGAGTGTGAGTAAATGAGTGTGTGTTTGGGGGCGGCGCAGGATCGTCCTTTGTTGTGTTTTTCATTGTTCATTGTTGTATTTTGATTGCGTGTGTCAAGAAAGGTGTGTACACAGGCTCTAGATTTTTTTTGAAGTTTTCGTGTTTCCTTTGAGTGGGCCTCAAAAAGAAAAAGACCAAAATTGAAGAAACAATAGCCAACATCAGAATGTTACTATAATAACTAAAAAAAAAAACTCCCAGAAAATGACGTACTACGATATAATCCTAAAAGTTTTAAAACAATAACCAAAAGGAGACAACCTGAACTCTCCAGCCCCCCCCATAAAAAGTAACTCATCAGTTTCGTCTCCCGTTAACCGGAGAATCGCAAAACTCGATGCCCCGGCGTTCAGAAATCTTGTCTAAGAAGCAACTCTTGCTTTCTGGAGCTGTTGCGAACAGAGATGATCCAGGATGATTTAGAGTCCTACAAACAAGCATTTTACGTGGCAGACTCTCGAGCCTGAAGATCCTTTTTTGTCCCAGTGATGCCACCAACCCATTTTTTAACTTCTGACGAGAATTGGTGGCCTTTTCTCCTGTGTCTGATATGGAGTGAAAAGTGTTATCAGTTGGTCACTAAAACGAAAGGTGTTTTTAGAATCTGGTTTTTGGGTTTTAGTCTCATTATTTAAAAAAAAGTAGATGGTTGAAATTGTGGTTTTTGTTTTTTCCTGGGTTCCACCACTAAACGCGGTGCCTGTCCCCCCTCCTGGGGTTGACCCTATATGGGGTGTGACCAAGGAGCGTTATGCTACAATGGAACGACGTGTAGAGTTGGTTTTGTTACCCTGTTTTAATAAAATCTGTATATAAATGCGCAGTTTTTAATCCCTGAGAAGGTTAAAATAGTTGACGGAGGTGACAGCCCATGAAAAATGGCCTCTGTGTCGGCGGGGTCCATAAACAAACAGATATATCTTTTATTTTTATTAACATTTAAAGATTTTGTTGTGTTGTGTGGTTTAGAATTTTTTCTTCCCAACCTGATTGGTTTTTTAAAACATTAAACTTGGTTAAAAAGGGCAAGCTTTCCTTCACTTAAAAATTTATGACTTTAACCAATTCAGACGGCAAGATAGATAGAGAGATGATAGATAGAGAGGAGAATAGAAGAGAGGAAGAGAAGGAAGAGAGAAGAGAGAGAGAGATAGATGAGGCAGGGAGAGGAGGTTATTGTGTACTGTTTTATCTGTCAAGCATGTTAAGTATGTATCACCTGTCTGCTGGTCATTGGGTTAACTGCACCACCTCCACCCTCACCCTTCCCCCCAATCCCATACCACTATGACAGACACGACAATACCACAACGCATCGCACACACAGATGTACACACACAATAATATCAAACAGAAAAAGACACACACCACAGCCAGTCACCCACACTCACACTACACGCGCGCTCGCGCGCACAGAAACACAAAGAGACGCGGGAGCAGAGGTAGCACGCACAAGATAGATTTGGGAAGGCATTTAGGACCTAAATTTTATGAGGAAAAAAAAAAAAAAAAAAAAAGAGAATAAAACAAAAAAAAAGAAAAAAACAAAAAAAAAAAAAAAAAAAAAAAAAAAAAAAAAAAACAAAAAAAAAAAAAAAAAAAAAAAATAAAGTGAACAAAGAAAGTCCATGCTGAACAGATCATGACGAAATGCTGTTTGCCATTGGCGGCTTCAATGGCGGTCTCAGACCAAACTCAACAGTGATGCTTATGACATCAACGCGGATGATGGTGAGATATGATGACGTTCATTGGTCGTAGTAATGATGACGTCATTGTCGAGTAGTGGCTTTATTGACGTCAGTGTCGAGTAGGTGGGTGACGTCAATTGGTGAGTAGTATGGACGTCATAGTGGCGAGTAGACGTCTGCCAGTTGTCGAGAAAGTGATGACGTCATAGTGTTGAGTATGCGATGACTCATACGAGGTCGCACCCCCCCCCGCCCCCTCTCTCCCTCTTTCAGCTTCTCTCAGCTGCTATCCATCCCAACCATCCCTCCCATCCCATCCCAGCTCAGTTCAGCAGGGGTCAGCTGGTGCTGATTACATACACAGAACTGAACCAGGGGGGGGGGGGGGGGCGCTTGACTTGGTCCATGGAAGAGGGTGGCTAAACTTAGGCACTCCTGACAAATTCATGCGTTGCATGTTGGGTGCTGTGGAGCAATATCCACACAAGTTGATTGGTAATTGAACGAATTTATTTTAAGACGGTTTATAGGGGGACGGGATAAGCTCAGTGGTCGGAGCACGTATCGCTTTCCCCCAGCCAAGTTAAGTCAGCGTCGAGCGTGTTAACCAAGTTGGATGGGTGACCCGTTTGTGCGCCATGGCTTCAGTACAGTTTCCCCAGTTTCACCAGCTGTAAATGGTACCGAGCCCTCTTTAGGGTCAGGGAAGTAAAGCAGCGAGGGAAGGAGATGGGTCCTAGAGAAGTGAGGTCTCTGACCCTCGCTCTCCCTACGACCTATAAGTTATGGAGAACTCCCCTTTACCATTTTTTTTAAGCGTAAGCACAAGGGGAGCCACCTGCATTTAAAATAATAAAAAATTTTTTTTATACAAACCACTCCCACGGCAAAAAGGAAAACAATAACCAACACCTGCCTCAGCCTGCCCCCTCCCCCTCTCATTCAAACACATAATTATTTTTGTCCAAGAACAGTCAAGCGGTTTAGCATAGGATACTGGGGCAAAGCCTGCAGAGCTGAGGTGACAGAGGCTGCGTCGCTCGGCATACCCATACTTTTGGAATCACATCGACTCCAAATACTTGGCATGAAACACCATCGTTCACCTCCACCCCCCTCACCGCGTTTGATTTCGTATCACCGTGACAAATGTCAACCTTCCCCTAAATTACCCCTCTCTTCCCTCCGCTGTTTAATAAACCTCTCCTCCCTTTTATATAATAAACCACTCCTGCGACAACACTACCCGCTGAATATCTCTTCCCTCCCAACTTACACACCTACTCATCCCCCCCTCCTCGCCTCCGCCATATTCCCTCCTGCCTACCATCCCTCCCACTATCCCCTCCTAAATACCCCCCACCCCCACGAAATCCACACTCTCCCTGTGCAAACCATATAATTCCTCGTTCCCGCTCCCCTATCATGCCTTCTCTCCCCCCCCATATCCCCTCCCCATATACATCATCGGCACCCCCCCCCCCTATTATCCCTTCTTAACCTCCTTCCCCCTCATCTCACCCCTTTCCATCCTCCCCTCGTTCATACCACTAAACAGAACAAGCCTACTCTGCCTTCATTTTCCATTAGATACAAACTGAATATCCCTCCCGAACCGTCCTGGGTCCACCTTCTCCATCCCATTACATTACCTCCTAGAGGCCCTCATACCCCCTCCTCGTCACCCTTCCCCTTCCAATCCCCCCCCCTCCCCCTTTTCCCCGTTCACCCCAAACCACCCCCCCCCCCCCCACTTACCCATCCCCCCTCCAATCCCACCCCCCCCCAGCTTAACTTACCCTTTTTCCCGCCCTACCAATACCACCCCCTCACTTACCCTTCCCCTACCCCCTTCAATTCCCACTTACCCTCCCCCCCCCCCTCCAATCCCACTTACCCTCCACCCCCCCCTCCATCCCCCCCCCCCCCACTTAGCCCTCCCCCCCCCTCCAATCCCCTTACCCTTCCCCCCCTCCAATCCCCCCACCACGTTACCCTTCCCACCACTTACCCTTACCCCCTCACCCCCCACTTTACCCTTCCCCCTCCCCCCACCTTACCCTTCCCCCTCCCTTACCCCTCCTCGCCCCTCCCCTCCTCCCCTCCCTCCTCCCCTCCCTTCATCCAACTCTACCCATCTTTTTCTCTCTCCCTCATCTGTACATTTAAAAGTAGAACAATCAAAATATAAAACAAACCCAACCAAACATTGGAAGATAGACAACACATCTCCACCCAAAGATCGGAGGATTAGAAGTTAGGGGGTGAACCTTTTGGATCACAAATTCCTAACTCACAGCTAAAGCTGCTGCGATTTAACGCTTTTACAACGTATTAATAAACTACCAATCCAACTTTTAAAGGCGTCTTTTCCTATAGGTGTTCGAGAAAATCTAGACGAAAGCATTAATTCGTAATTAGTTGCTTTTGCCATGATCCGTGTCTCATACAGCGAAACATAAAAGCCTACTATTTTTATAAAAAAAATTTGCTTCATTTTCTATCAGATGACAAACTTTTTATCTGGACTTCTGAGTGGGTTCTAGGCAATACACACAAAGGAAGGTAACTGGTATGATAGCCTTTGAAGGGGAGTAATATTGCCATAAAACAGAATGCAAGTTTTGTCACGCGTATAGAATGTGTGAAAAACTCTAAATACAGTCGAGCAACGTTGATATGCAGCATAACTTAACACACATAAAACAGCTTACAGCTTAAAGAGAGGTGTCACTGGCAAACATGTTATCTGGGGGGTCATAAATCCAGGGCATCCTTGGCATAGCCTGGTTTTATTGGCTTTATGTGATGAAAAAATTAATGTGGTTATTTTTCAAGGTGACCGTTTTGGATGTTTGAAGGGATTAGGAGGCCTTGGTCTGAAATTTGAAGATAAAATTGTTATAGTAGTTATTGAAACTAAAATTATAGAGGTGACAGTTCTATTTTGACTGTTGTGGTCGTAGGGCTATAAACAACAATATCATCAATATCATAATGATGGGTGATCATATGGGGTGGGGGAGGGGGAATAGCACAGGGGGGAGGAGGGAGAGGGGGACAGGTAGGAAAACAAATGCATTGTAGACAGAAAAAAAAAGAAGAAAAAAATGGTGCGCTGCTCTGTGGCGACGCGCTCATCACGGAGAGCATCGAATTTCACGCAGAGAAACAGACGTGACCTTAACGTGAGATAAATAAATAAAATAAATAAATAAATAAATAAAGTAGGGAGGCAAGAGGGGTAGGTATGAGGGAGTGAGGGGGAAGGGGGACAGTATGGGGAAAGGAGGTATTGGGGTAGGGGATGTAATGTGAAGGAAGAGGGGGGGGGGAGAGGGAGAGGTAAAAAGTGGTGGAGGGGGGAAGAAGTCATACCGGGGACTAGAGTGGTGACAATGTTGCAGCTTTCAGTGGTCTTAAAACAGGAAGAATTGTGGTCAGAATGTTTTGTTTACACCATAGTTCCCTTTTAGCAACATTTACAAAGCAAATTCTAAACAAGTCAACATGAAATAATAACAAGCGACGATATATATATATATATACTCAATATATATATACGATAACTTTATCTATATATTATAAATATAGTAATATATATATATATATATAGAATCTTATCTTTGTAATAAAAAAGAAAATCAAAAGTGCGTTGCGATTTAACCCACGGTCCTTTGGCCGCTCCTGCACTGGGCAACAAACACACCTAAGAACAACCTAACAAGATTAATTGTTGTTTTTACAAATTCAAATTCAAACTCAAACACCACAAACCACACACACATGTATAGCACTTTGGGGCAGTGTGAAGAATTGGCCATTGAAAGGAAAGCAAAAAAACAAAACCACAAAACACATTATAACAAGCACAATAAAATTGAAAGAGCACCCACCACAACTGAGAGGTACACAAAAGTGTTCTAGGAGGGCGAGGGCGAGAGGAGGCGCGTCGAGCCTGTCAGTGATAAATAGCAGCCCCACTTCGAAATCTCTGTGCCAGGAATTCCCTCCTTTTTGAAAAAAAAAATCCCTGCCTAGTTTCCTTTTCTTTCTATCGACCTTTCCATTCCCTTGTCTGTTTCTTGCTGGCGCGATTTCTTGGTCCATTTTTTCTTTTTCTGCTTTTAAAAAAATTTGAAAGTAACATAAAATTTTGATTTAAATTTACCCCAAAAGACGTTTAAATGATAACATTGCTCTCCCATGCCAAAGCGGATGTGCTGGGCCCTGACAGTGTCAGGCTTTTAAAAACTTTAACAGCAGGTAAACCATTTTCCGCTTTTATGGATGACCAACAAACCGTTTGCTCGCTTTCGGCATTCGAAAGAAGAAGACGCAGTTTTAATCCTTTTCCGTTATTTAGATTGCATGTATAGACATTGTTTCGCTTTTAGAGTGGCATTTTGTAAGGAAATTTGCAAGTGACCACTGTCCTTCAAGCTGCGAATTCTTTAACATGCATATGATCCTTGTTGACTTGTGTTTAGATTTGCAAACACTCTGTGTGTGCTAGAAATTGTGTCAAATTACTTCCCTCTCACAGGCTTTCTTAAATAATACAAACAAATCTGGAACAATCCCCATCCGCTCATTATTGCTGAGATGTTGCTTAGTAGTCCAGAATAAAAGCTATCCATCACATGGAAAATGAAGCAACAATTTTTATAATGACATTGTACGACAATGCGTTTAACACCTACCTGTCAGGAACAAGTACAAAGGGTGAAGTAAAATGGAATTGAAGACATCACTTTAAAAGGTTTTCCAACTGTTATAGAAAAAGACCTTTATAATATAGAAGTTGTTATATAATAGTAGGTAGTAAAAGCTAGGACAGCAACGTTTTAGTGTATCTATTTAGAATGTGTGTGGCCTGTACGGAGGACACCCCGCCCTAAACGTCGAATCCCTCCATCTGTTGGAGGAGATTGTTGTCCTATCTTGCCCATTGTCTCTATATTGATGGGCAGGGGGACACAGGAGGAGGACATGGGGGAAGGAGGAGACAGGGGGAGAAGGGGAGGAGGGGGGGAAGGTATAGGGGGAGGACAGGGAAAAGAAGGGAAGGAGGGGAGGACGACTGGGGGAAGGAGGGGGAAGGGGAAAAGAGGAGGGGTGGACCAGGGGCGAGGAGAGGAGGGGGAGGACATAGGGGAAGGAGGGGAGGGGGGAAGGAGGGGAGACAGGGGGGAGAGGAGAGGAGGGGGAAGAGGGGGAAGACAAGGGGAAGGATGTGGGAGGGGGAAGGATGGGGAGACAGGGGGAAGGAGGGGAGGACGAGCGGGGGAGAAGGAGGGGAGGGAAGGTGGGGGAGGAAACAGGGGGAAGGGGAGGGAGGGGGAAAGGGAGGGAAGGACAGGGGGAAGGAGGGGAGTGGGGTAGAGACCAAAGGGGAAAGGAGGGGGGAGACATGGAGAGAGAGGGGGGGAGGTTGTGGGCGGGAGGTGAGTGAAAATTGAGTTGTATATCACTAAGGGGGGGGGGGGGGGGAATGGTAAGGGGAGGGGGAGGAGATTAGATGGTGGGGAAGGTGGGGGGTAGAGGGGGGCTGTACTGGGGGAGGGGGGGAGAAGTATGGAGAATGCGGAGGGAGGGGGTGGGGGAAAGGGGCGGGGGGGGAGGGGGGGGGGGGGGCAGGGGGGGGGGGGGGGGTAATAAAGGAGGTTATCAGGCGGGGCCAGGTAGGGTAGGGTAGATAAGGGGCACGTCGTAGCACTAGGGGACCGGGGGAGGTAGAGGGGGGGGCGGGGGGGAGGCGCTGGAAGGGGGGGTGGGGGTAGGGGGGGGGGGGGGGGGGGTGGGGGGAGGGGGGGGGGGGGGGGGGGGGGGTGGGGGGGGGGGGGGGTGGCGGAGGGTAGGGGTTTATTGCTGCTTTGTGGGGGGGGGGGGTGGCGGAGGAGCACTCAGTTACCCTCCCGACTTGGTTGTTATGTCGGGTCGGCTGGGAGGTGGTGTGCGTGCAAGTGGGAGGCGCCTTGTGTAGTCAGTACAAGACGTGTAGTGGGGTGGGGGAGGCGGTTCTTTGGGTTCCAGTGACGCTCCGGGTGGGGGGTAGCGTTGCTTACAGTTGGCGATGGTCCCTGTATCGGGGGTATTCCTTATGGTTGTGTGGTGGGTGGGGGGGGTGGGGTTCGGGTGGGGTTGTGGTTCCGGGTGCGCGCGATGGAAGCCCGCAATATTATAGCAGGGAGGCATCAGGGGATGCGTGTTGGTGTGCCCGGTGGGTGTGTTGTTCACACAGTTGTTGGTACATACCAATCCCTTACATGGGAATGTCCTTACCTTGTAAAGAGCAGTATAAGGAATGGTATTTTACCTTGGCTACTTAAGCTGGAACTGTTGTGTGCGGAGCAAGTGGGGGACATCAGTTCGTAGGGGAGCGTACGCTGGGTGACTTGAGGTTGCTACCCTCAAGACTGGATTGTAGGGTGGGTTTCGGCTTGACGGGTGGGTGGGTCAGCTTGATAGAGTAGATCGGAGTGGGGTATGACCATTAAGTGGGCGGTGTGGGGGGTTTCTGGGGGGGGTGGGGGTGGGGGGTGGGCAAACCCACCAAGTGGGTGGGTTGGTACTGACGCACCCATGGGGGTGGGGGAGGTGGGTGGTACATTTGGGCGGGTTATGTCACAGGTGTTGGGGATTGGGTGGATGTGGTGGGGTCGTTTTTTGTGTTGGTGTTGTTGGGGATGGTTGTATGCGAGGGGTTGTACGACGGTGTTGTACATGTGACGTGGGGTGGGGCCCGGTTCACAGGCTGGGCACATGTCGGGTCGGGGGGGGAGGGGGGGGGGGGGGGGAAGGGGGTGGGGGGGGGGTGGAGGGGGGGGGAGGGGAGGGGTGGGGGGGGGGGGGGGGGGTGGGTGGGTTGACTGCGGTGGTGTTCTGGTGTGCGGGGTGTTGGTTGTGGTCTGAGGGGTTTCGGTCGGGTTGTGCGGAGGAGGGGGGGCGGGGGGGGGGGGGGGGGGGGGGGGGGGGGGGGGTGTTTGGGGGGTTTTTTGGGGGGTGGGGTGGGGGGGGGGGGGGGGGTGGGGGGGGTGGGGGTGGGGGGAGGGTTGGGGGGGGGGGGGGGGGGGAGGGGGGGAAAGGTATGGGGCGGGGGAAGGGGTGGGGGGGGGGGGGGGGGGTGGGGGAGGGCGGGGGGAGGGGGGGGTGCGGGGTTGGGGAAGGTAGGGATAGGTTGTGGGGGGGACAGGGATAGGGAGGGGTGTCAGGTGTGTATGTGGTCCTGGTTAGTGAAGGGGGTGGAGTAACAAGATATGCAATAGAACGGAATGAACTCTGGTGGGACCCGGACCCCCCTCATAACGAAGTGTTAATATGGTCGGGTGAAATTACGCGTGATTACGGTGTTGTTTTTTTACTTTTTCCCTATCCACCCCTTGTTTCATGCTACTGCTGGTAGACTCTTGGTGTCGTGGACCGTGAGGTCCCACCTACCCTCCCCCCCACCACCCATCACACCTTAGCCAAAAACCCTTAACACCCACAACAACTTTTAATTATCACGTCACCTAGTCTCTTATTCTCCTGTATCAAAATTATTCTAACATTAATAACTCATCACGCAATACTCACTGTAATACAACCGTGAGACAACGAGGTGTAGTGTTGGTATGTCGGGGTGTGGGGTGGGGGTGGGTTGTGTCCGCCAAGCGTAACTAGACGCCACAGACATCAATAGACAGCCTGTAAACTCGGACGCCCATCTAAACTTTATCGTCCTGTTTGAGGTTCCGAGGAAGGACCTTGCCCAATACGTGACGAACTAACCCGTGTCCAAAACCGTGCCCAGAGAAAGAATTAGCCGATCCACCACACCCCACCCACTGCACCCACCCAACCGTCACCCTCCAACCCCACGCCACACTCCGCCGTGCCGCCGCTGCCTTACTAAGCCCGCCGCTGCCTTGGCTATTGCCGCAACCACCAGCCCTAGACCGATGCAGCGTGAAGTGTTATTTTTGAGGATGAGTTTAGAGGGTGAGGTTGAGGTTTGGGGAGAGTTTTGGAGCGAACGTTCTACTCTGAGGTCTACCCCGCCCTTCCTCAACCCTCAACCTCCCCCTTTTTTTTTTGTGACAGGAGAACTAAAAGCACTCTTACCATTTGGTTTAGCTGTAGCGCCTCTTTCTCTCTCGTGTGTATTGCTTGTCTGTCACTCTGTGTCTCTCTCTCTCATATCTATCTCTCTCCTTGTCTGTTTCTCTGCTCTCTACCGTCTCTGTAATCTCTCTTTCTAGTGGTCCCTCTGTCAGTTTACACTCTCTGTCTCCTGTCTCGCTTCTCGTTCGTCTCCCCCCCTATCCTTCCACATACCCTTCTGCCTACCCTGCCTTTCCTCCAAACTTCTTCCCCCTACCCCCCCCCCACTAAACCCCCTCCTCAAACCTCCCCCCATGTCCTCCCTATCCCCCCAACCAATGCGCCCATCACCCCCTTTTGCCCCCCCTGCCCCCCTATCCCCCTCTCACCCACCCCCTCGCCTTGTACCATCCCTGACTGGTGTCTGTGGAGATATTCCATTCCCTCTTCTTGCAATTATTATTTTTTTATAGGGGGAGGGGGGGGGGGGGGGGGGGGGGGGGGTAGGCAAGGGTGACAACCAGCGCCCAACCTTTCGCTTCACTTTGTAACTCCCAAACTTCATCTTTTTGGAAATTCCCGAAGTGCGGAATCGGCTAACCTTAAACAGTGGGTAAATGTTGGGTGTTGCCATACGTAGAAAAAGAACACCAACTCCTCACCATTTGGTGATTTTTCATTGCCCAAAGAACTTTAGTGCGAAGAGTAGCCGCTTAGGGGTGAAAAATGATAAAAAATAAACACAAACTATGTTTAATAATACATGTCGAGTCCACCATCGTTCCAGAGCACCGCTCTTCTGTAGTCCCGAATCTTCCTTATAAAACCCTCCTGTTACACGCTCCTGCTCCTCCTCTTTGTGGAGTATCATGGGCGGTGCCTACCTTCAACTGGCTGTCCTGCACTGTTCTGCTTTGATGCTTCACTCATGTTGGCAACCTTGGTCCGTTTCTTTTCTTATTTAGTTCCACATTCGCGCGTCTTATCACCCACGCCCCCACAAACTAACCTAGCCCCAGCCTCACCTTTATGCTGTATAATTTCTGTTGTATACACGCTCTCCCCTCACTGTGTGTTAATCGTTAAACCCTTATCCCCCCCCCCCCCCCACCCACCAAAAAACCCCCACACCAACCCCCCCCAAAAAACCCCCAACATACTAGAAACACAAAACAAACCAAACAACTAACCCGCCCCAATCCCCACCAAAACAAAACCAAGAAGAACCACCACGCCTGCGTTCTTTTTACACCGGTCATATCCTGCGCATACAATTGTCCAGGTTTTTACTATGGGAGATGATAAAACCACAGGCTCCCTGTTGACCACCCGCCCAGGTCGCCACCCCCCCCCTATATTAGAATAGGTTGTTCTTAATTGATACCCCATTTCCTGAATGAATTGGCGTTTAATGATACCGCACCTCGTTTAATAAATCAGAGTTTTCTGATTAATTAGATACCCCACTTCTATAATCATTTCTGTTAATGAACCTTCACTTCTATAATCAATATTCGTTAATGATACCGCCAGCTTTTATAATCAGTTTCTGTTAATGATACCCCACACAGAGGGGGGGGGGGGGGGTGGCAATCACTTCGATATCATTTCTGTTAATGATACACGAAAAACACTTCTATATAGTCAGTTTCTGTTAATGATACCTCACTTCTAAATCCGCATTTACTGTAATGATACCCCACTTCCCTCTTTTTGCTGTTAAATGGTACCCACTGCCTCTTTCTGTTTAATGATACCGCCACTTCACAGTTTCTGCTAATGAATACCCCACTTCCAGTTTCTGTTAATAATACCACCCACTTGGTGTTCCTCTTTCAGTTGATGTACCCCACTTCACCTCTTCCTGTTAATGTCCCCCACTCCAGTTTCTTTAAGAATAACCTCCACTTCCTCGTTTCTGTTAAGTGTAACACTCAAAACTTCCTCACGTTTCTGTTAATGGTACCTCATAACCACTTCATCTTTCTGTTTAATGTACCTCACTTCCTCTTCCAGTTAATGGTCCCCCACTGTCCTCGTTTCTTTTAAGGTACCCCACCTTCCTCATTTCTGTTAATGGTACTCCTCAATTCCTCTTTCCGGTTATTGATCCCCCACTTCCTCATTTCTATGCATGATATCCCCACTTCCTCTATCTGTTACTGTACCCCACTTCCTTCTTTCTGTATAATGGTACTCTGTCCACTATTCTCCTTTCTTGTTAAGGTTACCCCAACCCCTCTTTCTGTAATGGTACCCCACATCCTCTTATTCTGGTTTATGATACCCCACTTCCTCTTTCTGTTAATGGTAGACCGAAACGGTCATATAATAGTTTCTGTTAATGGTACCCTTCCACTTCCTCTTTCTGTTAATGAGGATACCACCACTCCTCTTTCATTAAATGAAACCCCACTTCCTCTTTCTAATAGTTTCTGTTAATGTACCCCCAGCTTTCACTTATCCTCATAATTTTATGATCAAACGGTGCATCTAAATCTGAACGCACTGTTTTATTGAAAGCCTTGCCTCAGATCAAACATGGTGCTTGCCCTCTAAGTTCACTTTATCACTCTTCTCCGGTCCCCTCTTCTTGTTATCGAGCATTGTGTTTCTACTTTGTGTAGACACCGGCCTTGTGGTGTTGTGTTGTGTTGTGCTGGCATTGTATTGCTACAATCTTTCATTGGCATTATAGTAGCACTGTGAGCTGTGTTTTTGTACAGTATCACAAGAAATTCGCTTTGTACATAAGCACATGAGGGTAATTCATCGCACTGGGCGATCACACAGCTATAATGTCATTACCCAAATCATATTACGTTTCATAGAATTCCCTGCTACCTGTTCCTCCTCCCAATCCCAGTCGAACAACACCTTAGAGTCCCCTATTGATCAATGTGCCCCCCCCCTCTCATCTCTCTCGTCTCTTCCTCTCTCTCACTCAAAGCGCCCTCTCTCTGCCTCTCGCACGTCATCTACAACTCTCGTCCCCTCTCGCTCACAAGAATTGGTCAATATTATAACTACCTACTGTCTCCATCGCCTGCTGTCACTCGTAGGAGCTCCCACGGCAATCCAACCTTACACAGGGTTCACACATCACTTCCTATCGTCGTGGTCTCTCAGCTGAGTCTCTACTAACATCTCCTGGAGCAATCCCCCCAACCACTGATCACAGTAGTTAGTGATGTTGGGCAAACATTATATAGGACAATTGTTGGTGTAAATCCCCATTTTTTTCAGTCTACACCCCCCTCAGTATTACAGTTGAACGATTGTGTGATACATCCCTGTGAAGAAATGCAGTGACGTGTTGTCAATAACGAGGGCTCATTGTCTTATAATGCCGTTCGGAAAGAATGGCAGTCAGTAGTGAAGATGAACCTTACTACATCCTTTTTTTTTCCACAAGATTTATTGCAGAACAACCCGTAACAACCAAAATCCTGGGAAGAGAACAAATCATCATTGAAGGGAAGTATTTCTGTACCAATTATAAAGAAGGACGACACAAACAATCCCCGTTAAGAACACATACCAGTGAAAAATCTGAGACGCCTCTATAATCAAACGCATGATTACGTTCTAATGCGTATGTTTGACCTATACACGTACAGAGAATTTGGAAGCGCGGAGAGTATTTATGGCGCCATACACATGCGTACACATTGGCACATCAACGCTTGTTGCAAGGCGAAGTGACACGCAACCACGCGCACATTACACATAAACAGGTGTAACATACCACCACCACTTACTCATGAACAAAAAGTCAAGACCCTATTAAAAACTATGGAAGCAAAGGCTGCAGTCATTTTTTTGTGCTGTGATTCGTTTTTAATTGTTTTGTACTTCACGAAATACAGGATTAAGACATTGCCGATTGGTTTTTTTGGTCAATTTCCTGAAAGAGAGAGAGAGAGACAGAAAACAAAAACTAATAAAAAAACGAACAAGAGTAAAGTGAAAGAAGAAATAATACATACAGAGATGACAGACAGGGGTGGGGGAGAGAGAGAAAGGAGAGAGAGACAGACTGAAACAGACAGACAGACAGTAGAGACTAGACTACTGGGTGAAGAGAGAGAGAGAGAGAGGAGAGGTTACATATAGTGTTATTCGTTCTTGCAAGACTGACGGTTTATTTTTCTGTTATTCTCTTCTCTCTGTGTCGCGTTGAAGTAAAGGAAATACAGTACAAAGTGAGCCCCCCTTTGAGCTACATATGTACCAGGTAACACAATCCAGCCTATTTCTTGACGAGTTTCTTGACACTGTACCATTTTATCACACTCGTTTCACGAGGTGATACCCACATGCCACCCCGTGGGGAAGCCGTGAGACCTACTCACTTATAAATCTAACATCATCATCGATAGTCAACTACTCAAATCAATAAAAACACCCCACTTTCCCTTCGTGGAAAATGTCGGTGCCAGGAAATTCCCTCGTTTCTTCTAATGCCCTCTCTCGTTTCTCCTGCCTTGACCCTTTTCTTCCTGTTACCTCACCATCTTGTCTACTTCCTAACAATTTCTCTTCAATATCCAAATGGGGATGTGCTGGGGCCTCGGGAATGTCAGGCGCTTAACGGGGCAGCACAACGCATTTTCGCTCATAAGAACGAACCAATAGTTGCTAATATTGAGGACGTGCGACACACCGAAGGACTAAAGTTTCCCCCACATAATATAAATGGATAAAAAAACCCTTTGTAGACCACGACCGGGGCCAGACGACGCCATGGCCGCAGGTGGGTTGGCGCCTTGGGTTGGTGGACTGTGAGAGGGAGCAGGTTCGAATCCCTATGAACATAAGGGCGTGGGCGGGAGCGTGGGGGGGCGGCGGGGGTGGGCAGGGTGCTTCCTACCCAGAGAGAGGTTGCTGTGGGCGCAAGTGGAAGAATGGGGACCACACTGTCGAGCCTTCACATTCCACTTTAAAACGTATGCGATTTGGAGCGGTGCGTGGCTCGCTCCAGTTCTTTTTACATATAATTATGAAACAAAAAGTCGGTAGACCGAACGATTCTCTGACCAACACTAGCTGGTGGTCTTGTATCTCCTTCGAGCCCGGGTTGACGGCGGGATAATTCTCATGATAGTAGTAGGCGCATATACAGCCCTGTACAAGTAAGTTTCAAACATATATGCACTTTCACGAGCAGCATCATCACATCATCTCATGGCTCGTCAACTGGTCAACACGCCACTAAGAACAAATGTAGCCCTGATTCGTGTGTCCCCCACAAGTTTGTCTCTGGTGGTCCTCACATGAGACCCCCGATACTGTCGGTTTTGCACCATACACTTCGTGCCTGTAGGTAGGGCTTTGTGTCAAAGCCTTATGAGGGCTGGGGGTTTCGCGGGCAGAGACAGTCGGTTTGAGGTACGGGCAGGATGTGTTGTTGCCACCGACGTCGGGTGGGCAACTCCACTCATTTGGCTCCGCACTGGCAATTTGAGGGGGGGGACGAGGGAGCGAAGCTAAAATACTGTCATGTAGTAGGGGGCTTTAGTAGGGAGGGAGTGGTGACCCTGTTGTATGTTTTCGCTCAGAACAGGCAGCCAACTGAACCGACTACGCAACGAAACCCAGCATACAGTGGCAGGGCCGCCGCTCGTGGCTGGTGGCCCCATGGGGCCTATGGGCCCTCTGTGGCGATATTCCGCCCGTGAGGATGCGACATAGAAAAGAATCTGGGTAGATGGCTGGGGCAAGACAGATATGAAATGAGCGGCGTGGGAAGCAGCAGGACAGGAAACGTCAGAGGCATGAGGCAGAAACAACAAAGAAGAAAGAAGCAGAAGAAGAAGAAAAAGAAGTTAGAATAAAGCAGAAGATAAGAAGAACGACGGAGAAGAAAAAGAAGAGCAGAAGAGAAGTTGAAGAAGAACAAGACAATGAACAAAACAACAACACAACGTCAATTTACGCTGCTACTTTTTGTTCCCACGATTGACAAACATATGCACAAACAATCAATTGGTATATTTGGTTCGTTGTAGAAAATAATGTTTGAGTCTTATGTCACGTTGTTTGTTGTTTTCAGGTTTTTAAATTTGAATGGCATTTTCTGACTATTTACTTTTCCATGTCTTTTCCTTTGATATTCTGTACCTTTTTCGTTTGGCGCTGCACCCGGGGCGGGTAGAGTCAGGTTTTAGTTTGGGAATTTTGTTCGGGTCTCGTTCCTCCATTCTCCCCCCTCCCACGACCCCTGTCTTTTCAATTCTCTTTAAAAATTTATATAGATATCATTCTCAACCGCTGTCAATGTGGGGGGGGGGGGGGGGGGGGGGGGGGGGGGGGGGGGTATCAAGTCATGTACATGTCAAATTGTTATTTCCAGATGGGTACATTGAATAAGCAATGCATTGCTTTTTTCATCAAGGCCACTATCTAATCGCATGAAGGTGCGTTAGTTATTTGGTGCTTGTGGTTATGTTCGCTTGTGTCTTCGCCGGCGCAAAGCGGATAATAAAAGCAAGTCAATGAAGTGAATGTGTTGTGTTGTGTGTGTTGTGTTTGAAAGTGAGTGTTGTTGTGTTGTGAAGAAGTGAGCTGAGTGTGAGTAAATGAGTGTGTGTTTGGGGGCGGCGCAGGATCGTCCTTTGTTGTGTTTTTCATTGTTCATTGTTGTATTTTGATTGCGTGTGTCAAGAAAGGTGTGTACACAGGCTCTAGATTTTTTTTGAAGTTTTCGTGTTTCCTTTGAGTGGGCCTCAAAAAGAAAAAGACCAAAATTGAAGAAACAATAGCCAACATCAGAATGTTACTATAATAACTAAAAAAAAAAACTCCCAGAAAATGACGTACTACGATATAATCCTAAAAGTTTTAAAACAATAACCAAAAGGAGACAACCTGAACTCTCCAGCCCCCCCCATAAAAAGTAACTCATCAGTTTCGTCTCCCGTTAACCGGAGAATCGCAAAACTCGATGCCCCGGCGTTCAGAAATCTTGTCTAAGAAGCAACTCTTGCTTTCTGGAGCTGTTGCGAACAGAGATGATCCAGGATGATTTAGAGTCCTACAAACAAGCATTTTACGTGGCAGACTCTCGAGCCTGAAGATCCTTTTTTGTCCCAGTGATGCCACCAACCCATTTTTTAACTTCTGACGAGAATTGGTGGCCTTTTCTCCTGTGTCTGATATGGAGTGAAAAGTGTTATCAGTTGGTCACTAAAACGAAAGGTGTTTTTAGAATCTGGTTTTTGGGTTTTAGTCTCATTATTTAAAAAAAAGTAGATGGTTGAAATTGTGGTTTTTGTTTTTTCCTGGGTTCCACCACTAAACGCGGTGCCTGTCCCCCCTCCTGGGGTTGACCCTATATGGGGTGTGACCAAGGAGCGTTATGCTACAATGGAACGACGTGTAGAGTTGGTTTTGTTACCCTGTTTTAATAAAATCTGTATATAAATGCGCAGTTTTTAATCCCTGAGAAGGTTAAAATAGTTGACGGAGGTGACAGCCCATGAAAAATGGCCTCTGTGTCGGCGGGGTCCATAAACAAACAGATATATCTTTTATTTTTATTAACATTTAAAGATTTTGTTGTGTTGTGTGGTTTAGAATTTTTTCTTCCCAACCTGATTGGTTTTTTAAAACATTTAACTTGGTTAAAAGGCACTTTCTCACTTTAATGATGACTTTACCAATTCAGACGCAAGATAGATAGATAGATAGATAGATAGAGAGAGGGAGAGAGAGAGAGAGAGAGAGAGAGAGAGAGAAGAGAGAGGAGAGAGAGAGAGGAGAGTATTGTGTACTTTTTTCTGTCAGCATGTTAAGATCTTATCATTCTGCTGGTCATTGTATAACTGCACCTCCTCCACCCCCCTTCCCCCCAACCCACGCACTGACAGACACACATACACACGCACGCACGCACATTTACACACACATATACACAAAGACACACCACACCACACACACACACTACACGCGCGCTCGCGCGCACACACACGCGCACAGATTGGATGCATTTAGGACTAAATTTTGTAAAAAAATAACTTGCCTATGTGGTTCTGACTTATCACCTAAACATGTCCTTCTTTATTGTGAAGTACTTCGACCATATTTTTCTGGTACAGTTGTAGCTAAGATTTCAAATGTCATTTGAACAAATATTGGCCGATAATGTGGTTATGTTGGAGATAGTTAGTTGTTTAGTTAGAAGCCCTGTTGGCAAACTTTTGTAATTGTTCTTGCTGCAGTTTAAGCTGTTCAATGACCCCCCCCCCCCATCCCCGTCCCTCCCATAATGTCTTTGTATTTTTTTCTTTTATCTCATGCACAGACACTAATAGGTAAACACACACTCACACACACACACACACACACACACACACACACACACACAACACACACACACACACACACACGCACGCATACCACACACACACACACACACACACACACACACACACACACACACACACACACACACACACATTCACAAACACGTTCTCTATATATTGTAACATTTTATATTTGGTCTAATATCATCTTGAGTGAACAGACGTTAAATTAAAGAGAGAACACACACACACACACACACACACACACACACACACACACACACACACACACACACACACTGTTTTAAGATATGACTTTATTGAATCTGAAGGTGACGTTTTCATCATGAACACAAAACCCCCAACTGAACAAGTGTTTGTTGATATATACAGTATTATACATAGCAATGACAAACCCATCATAAGATTAATCATTTACATGTGATTAGAATGACATTCGTCACAAAACGGTGTCAACATTGAGTAGGTATGAGATACGTATAATCACACATAAATCATTTAGAGACAACAAAATCGAGAATTATTATATATATATATATATATATATATATATATATATATATATAATATATATATATATATATCCTTTTCCCCTTAAAACTTGTCAAGTAAAATAAACACACACCAACACACACAAAAAATGAAGCCCATGCTCAAATTAAAGCAAACGAAATGCACATTTGCAAACACACATTACGTGTGTGTAAACCATAATGACAGAGGAAATACATGTATAGATATACATATCACATAGAGCGCGCACGCACTCCCCGCCACACACACACACACAAACTCTCCACACACACACACACACACATACACACACACACACACTCGCTAATTCACACCCATATCGTCTCCTCGGCCCCACCCCCCCCCCCCCCCCCCCCCCCCCCCCCGACTCTCTCTTGCTAATTCACACCCATACCCTACCAACACTCCCATACCCCCCTCCCTGTGCCGCCTCCCCAGAAACAAAAAAACAAAACAACTTTATACTCAAAGACACAAGCCTCTACGTACTATATCTCCCTGCTTCCATTCACAATCCCACACACGGAGTGCAGGTCTCTCTCTCTCTCTCTCTCTCTCTCTCTCTCTCTCTCTCTCTCTCGCTCTCTCTCTCTCTCTCCCTCTCTCTCTTTCTCTCTCTCTCTCACTCCCCCTTCTCTCTCTCTCTCTCTCTCTCACTCCCTCCTTCTCTCTCTCTCTCTCTCTCTCACTCCCTCCTTCTCTCTCTCTCCCTCTCTCACTCCCTCCTTCTCTCTCTCGCTCTCCCTCTCTCTCACTCCCACCCTCTCTCTCTCTCTCTCTCTCTCTCTCTCTCTCTCTCTCTCTCTCTCTCTCTTTTTTACCAATTCGCTATATTTCATCCTCGTGGGGATACCAGGGGTCTGTCAGTATAAACAGCATCCCCACCTTCTGGAATTTCTGTGCTAGGAATTCCCTCTTTTCTATCTCTGTCACTGCCTCTCATTTCTTTTCTTCCAGTCACCACCTTCTTGGTCCA
>CM054139.1:1458433-1468433 GCA_028751875.1 Rapana venosa | reverse complement strand
TACAAAACCGCATACACACGGGGACTAGATGTGAAAAAGCACATGAGTGCTTATTCCATTATCCTCGATATAAAAGAATTAAAAAAATACCCCCCCCCCCACAAAAATGCTAAAGAATGCAAGACAAAGGGGGAAAAAAGCAAATTTGAAATTAAAAAAAAACCAAAGTAGAAAAGAAAGAAAGAAGGGAAAAAAAGAGTGAAAGAAGAAAAGTACAAAAAGAACTGAGAAAAAAAGAGAGTAAGAATTGTAAAGTAACAAAAAAAGAAGGAAAGTAGTAAAAAAAAAGAAGAGGAAAATAAGGAAAAAGAACAAGCAAAAAATAAAGAGGGAGAGAGACAGAATGAATGAATGGAATAACTGAATAAACAAACAAACAAAAGAAAAGACAGAAAGACTAAGAAAATACCAAAAGAAAATAAAAAGGTGATATTCCTCTAACAAAACCTGTTTGTCAAGCAGATTATCGACATAGAAATGTTGTCAGCAAAATCCCTATTTTGCATTCTAATGGACTGGATTGGAGCAAAATAAGAAAACGACTAAAACATCACAAGTACAGACTAGACTATCCAGGGCACTCGCAGACACATTCACAAGAGAACAATAACAATAACAGTAAGAAGTATCGACAAAAATAAAACATTGATTTACAATTAATAACATTGTTAAATTTTCAAGATGAAAATCTTTGGCGGTGTATTCATGAAAAAAAAATCACGACAATACTGACACACACACACACTTACACAGAGACAGACAGACACACACACACACACACAACACACACACACACACACACACACACACACACACACACACACACACACACACACACACACATGATAGCCAAGTGGTCAGAACATTGCGCTCGCAATCTGACAACCCGGGTTCGATTCCCGTTCAAGGGGATATTTTCCCCTGGAGTTAACATTAGTGCAGACTCCACTCTCCCCAAAAGTCCTTCGGATGAGACTATAAACCGAGGCCCGTGTGCGAACGCACGCAGAAAACATCTTGCGCACACGTTAAATCCTGTTCCGCTTTTCGTAAGAGTAGGCCATTGTGTGCCGGTGGGAACAGATGACAGAATTTACAAATCCGCATACACATGGGAACTGGTTGTAAAAAGCACATAAGTGTTTATACCATTATCCTCGATATAAAAGAATAAAAAAACAATAAAAAAACCACACAGGCACACACACACGCACGCACGCACGCACGCACGCACGCACGCACACACACACACACACACACACACACACACAATGTATTCATGGAAACCCAGGGATGACACGATTCCTCCTTCTTCCCCTTGTTCTGTCGTTCTGTCTTCTCACAGGTTTAGGTCAGCTTGGCACATCATCATCTCTGTTTTTTTCACTGGGATCTTCATTTTGCACCGTTTAAAACATTTGTAGAAACGCCAAGGCAAAAGGAAGGTATTATTAAGAAGAAAAAAAGGAATACGGTGCTGAAGTTGTCAAAACACTGGGACTGGATGTAAAAAAAACCCACATGAGTGCTTTTTTCCATTATCCTCGAAATAACCCCCCCTCCCAACAAAAACGAAAACAAAACAACATTATTCTCGAAATAAAGGGAACCCCCCCCCCCATCCCCCACAAAAAAAACCTGAACACCCCCACCCCACCCCATTAGCCTCGAAATAAAAAAAAGCCCACAAAAATAAATCCTCCAGAAGTTTTGACATTCTTGCAGGCAAAGGTAAAGATGCTCCCAACAACCCACAGGGCCGCTGGGGAGCTATAACAACAACGTTGGAGTGGGCTGGACTAAACCTCAGCTTCTCCAGGGGCCAGCATATTGAGGGCTGCACCCATCTCCCCTCCCTCGCTGCTTTAACTTCCCTGACCCTAAAGAAGGCAGGTACCCATTTACAGCTGGGTGAACTGGGGGAACTGTACTGAAGCCAAGGCGCGCAAACGGTCACCCATCCAAGTGGTAACCACGCTCAACACTTCTTAACCTCAGCTTGGGGAAAGCGAGTGTTCTGACCACTGAGCTATTCTACATTCATGCAGACGATAGCGCAAAGAGCAGTGCTTTTATTTATTATTGTTTACACTGGTAGTCACATTATACTGGATAAACATGGTGGAATAGGCGACTAAAAAGTCTTTGATAATACTTTTTTTTGCATCGTAATTATGATGGTTTGTGGTGCTAAGTCCACCCGTCTTAATAGGTATTATGGTTACACAGGGCGTTGCTACAAGGAGCGACAGTAGAGTTGGTTTTATACCCTGTTTTAATCTGTATATGGCTGCACAGTTTGAGTCTGAGATTTAAAATTTGACGAGGTACAGCCCTGATATGGCCCACTCACTCACTCACTCACACACACACACACACACACACACACACACACACACACACACACACACACACACACACACACACACACACACACGTACGCACGCACACACACACACACACACACACAAGTCGAGTGTTATCAAGCTATCTGGGTTATAGAAAGCGTTCTCTCGTTTCTATTCCATTTTCCCATATAGTTTACACCCCTACCGACCACAAAGCCATATCAGGGCTGTCACCTCAATCACTTCCAGTGGCTGCAGTAACTTTCAGGGATGAAAATGATAGGCGCATAGGTAAAGGTAAAGGTAAAGGAGTCCCATAACCTATAAGGTCGTAGGGGAGCGAGGCGTCAGAGACCTCACTTCTCTAGGGCCAGCATATTGAGGGCGGCGCCCATCTCCTCTCCCTCACTGCTTTACCTTCCCTGACCCTAAAGAGGGCAGGTACCCATTTACAGCTGGGTGAACTGGGGGAACTGTACTGAAGCCAAGGCGCGCAAACGGTCACCCATCCAACTGGTAACCATGCTCGACGCTGCTTAACTTGGCTGGGGGAAAGCGAGTGCTCCGACCACTGAGCTATCCCCCATACTCAGCAGATTTCTTACCAGCTCCCATGAATTAATGAAAGAGCAAGGGAGTTATACAAATATGCCGAGGGAAAAAAGAAAATGTAAGTGGTGTAACGAAATAGAAGACGAGTATCACTTGCTTGATGATTGTAAACTATATGACGATTTGAGAAAGAATTTTTTGTAATCTAATGTTAAAAATAAACAAATGAATGTCATAAATGACAACGAGAATGTGAGTAAGTTTTTCAACAAGGAGGACTATCTGTCAGAAATGATCAAATATGTGCATGATTCTTTTTTCTAGAAGAGCCAGAGCATAGAGAAAACACATAAATCTAAGAATCTACATCTTTTAGGAAATGCTGACTATGTTTATTATGTTTGGTGTCAAATAAGTCTGGTTCTGACTTAACGGCAATAAAGTTTTTGATTCTTGATTCTTCATTTCAAGTTCAAAACCAACATCTCCTAATACCTTCAAATATCTAACACCCTCCATCTAAACAAACAAACCCCAACAACACTAAAAGACACAATACCTAAATCCTTTCATTCCTGAAGGCTGATAAACCAGGCTGTGCTGAGGACGCCAGCCATTCCGCTTCATTTATCACCCTGGGGTTACAAAAAAATCCCACACTGTAACTCCCCCCCCCACCCCCTCAAACATTTCAAGGTACAAAAATACACATAAAGAAGAGCCACACGGGCAAAAAGCACTGCAGAATGGAGGGACACCTTGTGCCCATCTCCATGTTTAAACATCGCTACCTGGTATGGTCGCCAGAACGAAAAGAACACAGGAAAAATGTCATTAAAAAAATAATGAAAACAGATTTGGGGGTGGGGTGGGGTTGGGGTTGGGTGGGGTGGGGGTGGGGGTGGGGGGAATAATTGCTTGAAGAAAGGCAGAGTGATGAACTGGGAAAGCAAAAAGCAAACAAACCCCAAAAACTCCACAAACAAAACCAAGCAAGAGAGATGATAGAAAGGTAAAGAGAAAGATAGAAAGACAGACAGACAGACAGAAAGACAGACAGACACAGAGAGAGAGAGAGAGAGAGAGAGAGAGAGAGAGAGAAGAGGAGAGAGAGAGAGAGAGAGAGAGAGAGAGAGATGGACACTTCTAGCACAGAATTTCCAGAAGGTGGGGATGCTGTTTATACAGAAAGAGTCCCCGGCATCCCCACGGGGATAGGGGGGGGGGGGGGGGGGAGCGGGGGAAAAGGGGGGAGGGGAGAGGAAGGGGTGGGGGTTCTTGTCTGGCGTCTTTGATCTCTGGGCAAGACAAACTGGTCATAATAATAATAATAATAATGATAATATTAATAATAATAAATATAGTCCATCTTCCTCTTACCTCCTGACTCAATGAGCAGCGTGTAAAGTTTGAGCAAACGAGAGTGGAAACCGGTTACAATAAAGAGGCATAATTATCAGAAACAACAACAATAACAACAACTCTAACACAGTGACACAGTGGACAGACACGAACCATCAGGAAGTATGCAAACGAAAGTGAATCAGCAATTTAGCCATCAGAAAACTTAACAAAATCCCAAACCGAAAAGCTGCTGCTGATGGCAATGTCCCCCCCCCCCACCCCCCTACCCAACCCCCCCCCCCAACCAACCAACCAATTAAAAACAACAATAGCAACAAAAAGCCAAACCAAAACACCCAACAATAACATTATTTCGGACTGATACACTTGTGAACTACAGAAAAAAACTGTAATACTTCCCACACAGTCATCAAAGCCACATAAACCCAAACCTGGTCACTCAAAACGTTAACGTACTTTATGATGTGTGTGTGTGTGTGTGTGTGTGTGTGTGTGTGTGTGTGTGTGTGAGAGAGAGAGAGAGAGAGAGAAGAGAGAGAGAGAGAGAGAGAGTATGTGTGTGGTGTGTGTGTGTGTGAGAGAGAGAGAGAGAGAGAGAGAGAGAGAGAGAGAGAGAGAGAGAGAGAGAGAGAGAGAGTGTGTGTGTGTGTGTGTGTGTGTGTGAGAGAGAGAGAGAGAGAGAGAGAGAGAGAGAGAGAGAGAGAGAGAGAGGAGAGAGAGAGAGAGAGAGAGAGAGAGAGAGAGTGAGTGTGTGTGTGTGTGTGAGAGAGAGATTGAGAGAGAGAGAGAGAGAGGAGAGAAGAGAGAGAGAGAGGAGAGAGAGAGAGAGAGAGAGAGAGAGAGAGAGACTAGGGCAAGTTAAAGTACCAAACCATATACTATCAACTAGACAATTCGATTCAACACACATTAACAGCGAAACACCCATGTCGTAACAAAATGCACAAAAACCATATTATCCACGTAATATCATTAAGTATTAGCTTTACAAACGGATTCAAAATCCGAGCTAAAAACCTTCACACGGTTGAATACATCGATAATTCACACAAACATAACAAATAATTACACATGAAAATCAGACCTAAACATTCACACTCTTGTATACAACAACAATTTTCCCCAGAAACATAACCTTCATTCTTAATTTCGTGACGAAAACTCGTCACTTTCACACGTCATAAAAAGAACGTCATCATTCTCTCACTCATCTACAGTGCTGTAGTTCAACTATGGTCACCAGTTTTGAAGTACAAGATCAAAGAATGAGCGGGTCTTGAATTCACTGTTAGCAAAAAACAGATTTTGCTTACTGAAGAGTGCCCGATATTTGCGCTACCCTCCAAAAAACCCCTTTATTTTATCAACAGAAGGCAACTCTACACATTCGGAATCAAGACAGCTTCGGTTTGATAATAATAGGCGAGCCCTTTCAGAGTGACTTCACCAGATACTAGATTATCGGACACAGCAGTTCCCGCAACAGTTGTAACGATAATAAATGAAACGATGATGAAAAGGAAGAAGCAATCATCCCCGATAATAACAGCAAGTTGTAACAACAACGAAAAACCCAGCAGAGAAAGGAAAGATCAATCATGACCCTTGATAACAACAAAGTTGAAACAGTAACAACAAAGACCAGCAAAGAAAGGAAAGATCAGTCTTTACCAATAATAATAATAATAAGTGGTAACAATAACAACGAAAATAGAAAAGAAAGGAAAGATCAATCATGACCCATAATAACAACGAGGTGAAACAATAACAACAAATACCAGCATAAAAAAGGAAAGATCAACAATCACCGATAATAGTAACAACAATTAAAAGGAGCATCATGACAATTGACAGTCATTATGATCACTTTTTAGCAACGAGAGTAAGAATTAACAAAGAGAGAGAGAGAGAGAGAGAGAGAGAGAGAGAGAGAGAGAGAGAGAGAGAGAGAGAGAGAGAGAGAGAGAGAGAGCAATCATTATCATTTTGTCGTGGTCAGGTCTCATAATCATCATTATCTTTATCTGTATCTTCATCCGTATCTTCATCTCTTGGGTCCAACTGTTTAAAACTGACATATCAAGAGGCACACATGGGGAAGTTTATTCAAAGAAACCGGGGATGAGGTGGATTTTCATAATTATTTATTTTTGATGAGAACAAACAAGCAAACAAACAAACAAACAAACAAACAAACAAACAAACAAACAAACAAACAAACAAACAATCAATCAAACATCTCGTCTAAAAGAACTTAGTGTGAATGGTTAAACTGAGATATCAGACACAGAGAAAAAATTGCCACAAATCTCTTCAATTTTCTCAATTTACATTTTTCTTCAGTAGATTTCTGCGTGCGCGTGCGCGCGCGCGCACACACACACACCACACGCACGCACGCACGCACGCACGCACGCACACACACACACACACACACACACACACACAGAGTAATGACGAATGCCTAGTATTTTCTAACGTTTTATTCCTGTACCTTTTTATTATCTAAAGTATAAATGTGTAAGAATAGATGACACAGTAAGTGTAGTAATTTGTTTGTTTGTCCTGACGTTTTATGATTTTCTTTTTTTAATTCTTAAACCATTTTTTATTTAAATGTGTATGTGGACGTGAGCGCGCACGCGCGCAGGTGTGTATGAGTATGTGTGTGCGTGTATATGTATATGTGGTAATTTGTATTTTCAATGTATTTCCTTATCGATTTTCCTTTTTTACTGGTTTAATTGAATGGTAAATGATGCAATAATATAGTATCTTAGTATAATCATCATGAAATTTGTTCTTAGATAGATGGCTTGATGAAGAAAAGCAAATGCATTGCTTATTCAATGTACCATCTGGAAATAAATTTTGACTTTGACTTTGACTTTCACACACACACACACACACACACACACACACACACACACACACACACACACACACACACACACACACACACACACACACACACACACACACACACACACACACACACACAAAAAAAACAGCTGAAGTTAGTGAGGGGAGAAAAAGCATTTCCGGCAAGAACCGGAAGTGTGCACATTTTTACCCCTAGATCCATGACATCCGGTATCTGCTACAAATGACATCGACGTAAAATAAAAGAACATGGTCAACAGAGACCTTGTTTGTAGGTAATGTTGAACGTAATATGACCTTGAGTTCACAGAATCCCATTACACGGGACCAGTCAACATGAATCAAAGGAGAGGGAGGGGGGGGGGGGGGTGATAAGGAAGTTTGATGTTCTCCTTGTGTTGTGTAACAAATTCGAGTAACCATCAAGCATCTGCTTCTGGTGGGTTGAGATGTCTAGGATATAGCATATCTAAGATTTAAAATTGTACCAGATGATAGCCCGGATGTGGCCTTTGTGGTCGGTGGGGCTATAAACAACAGAATTGGATTGGATGTCCAGGATATTAGACACAAGCATTTTACAGTGTCTCCCTAAACGTTCCTTTTTCGCATCAACATCTCAAACTCCATGAGAGAATCGGGCTTTTCCCGTCTGATATGAGTGAAAGTGTTACAGTTGGTCACTAAGATCAAGGTCGTTTTCAGGAATCTGGTTTTGGCTTTTATCTTATTTTTTATGTGTGATTGATGTGGTTTTTCCCACAACGCGGTGCCCGTCCTGGGTTGACCCTTATGGTTGGCCAGGGCGTCGTGATACAAGGAACGACAGTAGAGTTGGTTTTATACCCTGTTTTAATCTGTATAGAGCTGCACAGTTTTAATCCGAGATTTACAAGTTGACGAGGTGACAGCCCTGATATGGCCTCTGTGGTGGGCGGGGCTATAAACAACAGGATTGGATTGGTGTAGCAAGTTTGTCGTCTGCTTGCATGGGAATGGAAAAAATTCTTTGTGTCTGGACAATTTGCAAGGACGGCTTGTATGCAGTCATTGGTAATCAAAGGTTACCATTTAATGCTGTGCATCATTTTCAGACAGTACACATAATTTTTTTTTTACCAGACTTTTTCAAAAAGAGAAATCTTTAAACTACACAGCTTATTGTTTAGAACTCTTGTACTTGTTCAAACCCTTTGAAGAAGATTATTCTTCATCCCCGAAAGCGGAGAGCGGCTACCTCAACAGCGGCTAAAACGGTCTCATACGCAAAATCTGACCATCAGTGAGGTGTAGTCAAGGAAGGGGAAAAGGTATTTTCCAGGCTTTGAATGAATGAATGAATGAATGAATGAATGAACATTTTTATTGAGGGAAAAGAGTAAGCATAATGGTGGCTTTTAAATTTTTTTTATATTATCCAGCCCTCAGTCCAACAGCAATAACAATAACAAGAGGTGTATTGTTTAATGTAGTAACGTAGTAGTCAATGGATTTATTGGTAAATGAAACAAAAATAGGGGGAAAAATTTGCACAATTTTGCTTGATTTAAATATTTGTGAGAAGTCCTATTACTGAGGTCAAATGTGTAACTTTTTATTCCATATTTTATGTACTTCTGTGCACATCTAAAAGCATTGGAAATGCATTCATATATATATATAGCTCGTGAAGGGTAACTGATCATTTAAATGCGTTTCTCCAATTTTGTGTCTTATACATACATACATAAGTGTGTGTGTGCGTGCGTGCGCGTGCCCGCGCGTGCGTGTGTGTGTGTGTGTGTGTGTGTGTGTGTGTGTGTGTGTGTGTGTGTGCGCACACCCCCACCCACAACTAACTAACACAAAACAAAACAAAAATCATCCTGAAAAAGACCACCCAAGCATAACACACACACACACACACACAAAACAAACAGCAGCGCTCCACACAGAAAGCTATCATTCTGTCACAGTTTGTTTTTCTAAAGACACTTCAAAGTGGAACTACCTCAACATCTGTAACGCGAGAGAAGGAACCAGGAGAAAAAAACCCCACCCTCCATCACTTTGTCAACTGCAGGACCTAGCACTTCACGGAGACTGTTTCCCACAGCAGATTTGCAGATGGTCTCAGTTCCTCTGACCAGTCCACTTGCACATTCCATGCTAGGTTTCGTTTTTCATTCCTCGGCTAGAGCTCCCAAGGTTTTACCACTGGTGACCACGTCTGCCTCATTTCCATACTGTATAGTTCGAGATAGCTCAGTGGTCGGAGCACTCCCTTTCCCCCCAGCTAAGGTTAAGCAGCGTTGAACGTGGTTACCACTTGGATGGGTGAACGTTTAACGCGCCTTGGCTTCAGTACAGTTCCCCCAGTTCACCCAGCTGTAGATAGGTACCTGTCCTCTTTAGGGTCAGGGAAGGTAAAGCAGCGAGGGAGAGGAGATGGGCGCCGCCCTCAATATGCTGGCCCCCAAGGGAAGTGAGGTCTCTGACGCCTCGCCCCCCTACGACTTTATAGGTTAAGGAACACCTTTACCTTTTACAGTTCGGAAGAAGGCCTACCAGATCCTGGGCTTTATCACAGTGTTGATTAAACCATTGACGCTGGGGGCAACAGCAAAGTGAGAGGCTGTATGACCAGTGGCTTTCTTTCCCACTCACGGAATTCCACTTTAGTCTTTAGTGATCGACTATGACTCTCTGACTAGGAGGTTTGATTTTCACAGTCCATATGTGCTGCAGCCCTGGGGGCTGGTTGGTCTTTGGAGAGCATCTCCAACGCTGACTGTCCTTATGCCCACCTGGCCGAGAGAATGGGGATGTACTGTGGGCAAGGCATCTCCACTATAATCACATTTCTGCCCAGT
>CM054139.1:1428433-1443433 GCA_028751875.1 Rapana venosa | reverse complement strand
AGAATCCACTTTATATCCCAAAGTTTTAGCATTTCTACACTGAAAGAACATCGATAAAATACAGCATGGGGTATTATTCTTTCGAGGTTGTTGTATTATTTCAAACGACAAAACTTTAATTCAATCACGGTATTATTTACATCAAAGCATTTCTTTGTTGACCTTTTTGTGGTAAATCTGTTTTGTTTTGTTTTTTATATCTGTGGTTATGTTTGACTGCTTGTTGTTGTTGTTGTTCATCTTGTTGTTGTTGTTGTTGTTGTTGTTGTTGTTGGTTGTTGTTGTTGTTGTTTGTTTCTTCTTTCTTCTTCTTCTTCTTCTTCTTCTTCTTCTTCTTCTTCTTCTCTTCTTCTTCTTCTTCTTCTTCTTTCTTCTTCTTCTTCTTCTTCTTCTTCTTCTTCTTCTTCTTCTTCTTCTCTCATTAACCTTTGTACTTTTTGACAAGTTTTCACAATCTGTTCTCATATAACAACACCAGAATTTTTCTTCCAGTTCGCAAACTTTGTAATGAAAGTTTGCATTAAAACTTGCCGTCATTTTTTTGTGTTTTTGTTTATGATGTTGTCGGGTTTTCTTTGACCTTAGAAACCCTGAATTTCAGACAACGCTGAACAGTAACAAAAGTTCACAATGAAATTAATATCAAACTTTATATTACGATTTTCAAACTTGTCTCTTCCGTGTTTTTGTATTTGTTTTCAATAACTCCTGTTGTGTCTGCCTCTCTGTCTGTCTCTTTTTTCTGTCTTTTTAAGAGCATGTTTTCTTTATTTCTGTTTTCTTTACAAACAACAGGCTTTGTTTTGCTTCTTCAAGGAGGGAGTCAGTATAATATTTGATCGATGTGTGTGTGTGTGTGTGTGTGTGTGGGTGTGTGTGGTGTGTGTGTGTGTGTGTGTGTGTGTGTGACAGATGTGATCAGTCAGTTTTATGAAACCCGTAATTGTTCTCATGAAGATGAGCATACACATGCACACACGCATACGTACATGTGCAAACACACAAACACACACACAACAAACAACACAGGTGTTTATTCCATTATCCTAGATATAAAAGAATGAAAAAAACAAAAAACACACAAGCACTCTACACACCGCACACACACACACACACACCACACACACACACACACACACACACACACACACACACACACACACACACACACACACACACACACACACACACACACACACACACACACACACACACACACACACACACACACATACACAACCACACACACACACACACACCTGTACGAGCGCGCGCGCGCATACACACGCACAACCCGACTCCATTCCCCCTTAAAAGTCTTTCGGATGAGACTGTAAACCGATTTCCCGTGTGCGAACGCACGCAGAACATATTTTTGTTGTTGTTATCTCTCCTCCTCCTCTCATCATCATCATCATCATCGTCGTCGTCGTCGTCGTGTCCTCCCACCACCCCACCACCACCCCCACCCCAACCACGTGTCGTTTTCTGTCGTCGTCGTCGTCGACATAGTTGTCGTCGTTGCGCTCATCAGACATCATCATCTCATCATTATCATCATCATCTCCTCATCTCTTCCTCCTCCACTCCCTTCATCTTCCTTTCTGTTTTTGTAATTTCCCAGTGTCTGGTTTTTCTAGGTACATAAAGAGGTTTTAGTGCAGTGATACGAGACAAATAGGTTTGTCTGTCGAGTTGGAGGATGACCTCCAAAACAGCGGAGGAGGCAGCTGCTTTTTCTCACTCGGCTGTTGTTGCCCCCAGCGTCAATGGTTTCATCAAGAACTGGGATAAAGCCCAGGCGCTGAAGGCAAACTGATAACGGAATCATTGCAAAATCGACCGTTATACGTGTGTTTACATTTTAAAGTCCTTCAGACTTGTCTGGTGTACTTTTCTCCCCCTCCCAAATTGTGTTCACGTGTGAAGGATTCTGCCCTCCATGAAGTTAAAGTACTTAGAATTCGTGTCAAGAACCCTTAAAACATTTCTGACTTTTTTTTTTAAAGAAAAAAATATCCTAGTTCACTGGTCATTTTCAGGGCTGCTTCTTGTACTTGACCTTAGGGGCAGGGAGGTATACCCTTATGAAGGTAGGGCAGCTGGAGGAAGTGTGGAGAAGTGCACAGAAGGAAGGATTTAGCGAATAGATGAGCGCTAACACGCAGTGTGAAAATGCCTTCTGGCGCTTTTGTTGTTGTTTGGTGTGTGTGTGTGTGTGTGTGTGTGTGTGTGTGCTTAATATGCAGAAAGTTTGATATGACCTTTTATATGTTAGTGCATTCACAGAAACTTTTGAAACAAAAATCTCTTGTTTGTCTGGCTGTCTCTGTGTGAAAGTAAGTAGTAATTATTATCAATCAATCAATCAATCAACCAATCAATCAATCAATCAATCAATCAATCAATCAATCAATCAATCAATCAATCAATCAATCAATCAATCAACCAACCAACCAATCAATCAATCAATCAAATCAGTGCTTTTTCTAAGGAGGGAATTCCAGATACTCTTTGATGTTAAAGTATCAGTAATCAGAAACATCATTGTTAAAAGACATACTGTATTCTGTAAACTAGTCACAAAGCCAACTCTTTTGTGTTGCCTCATCTTCTGTGACGTCTCCGTCCTGCTGTTCCCACGCCGCTCATCCCGATCTCCCCGCCACAGCCATACCCAGATTCGTTATGTCTCATCCCCAGGGTCGGAAGTCGACGGGGATCCCATCAATATCAGGCCGCCGTGGGGCCACCAGCCAGAGGGGCCCTGCACTGCTGCTGGTCACTTTGGCGGTGTTCAGTGGTGCCTGTTCTGAGCTAACATACGCAGGACACCACCTACTAAGCCCCCTACTAACGACAGTATTAGCTCAGTCGCGGAGCCAGACTGGGTGAGTTGCCCACCCGAGGTGGCAACCACCACAACATCCCTCCAACGACCGTCCCCCGCGAACCTCCAACCCCAAAGGCTTTGACACAAACTCACCACAGGCACAGAAGTGTATGGAGAAACCGAATCTGAGGTCACCATGAGACCAGTGCAACGGGGACCACCGAATCAGAGGCATTTTTTGTTGCATGATGATCACAATGAAGATGGTGTAATGATTCTGCTGTAGAGGTGCAAATGCTTTGAGACTACTTGACAGGGTTGTACTCTACGCTTACTATCATAATATATCCCGGCGTCAACCAGGCCCAGACATACAGACACCTGCAGTGTTGGTCAGGTAATTTGAGCAACACTCTCAAACTCGCACCCGTAAAGTGGATGAAGCTCCACTGTGTGGTCCCAGTCTTCCCACTGAGCCCACAGCACACTCACTCAGGGTAGGAACTGGCCGGAGTCCGAAAAATTTCCGAGACTCTCATTTTAAATAAGGTCCATTCATTAATAACCATGAAACAAGCATAGCATAATGAACATAATCAGCATAGCAACAACAAAAGCAAGTACTTTATGTTGTGATCAAGTACAACATCAACATTCTTACGGCGACTGATGGATGATCCATACGGGGTTCGAACCCGCGACCTTCCCAGTCCGAAATCCAAGGCGCTAACCACCGCGCCACAAAGGCTGGTGTTCCAAACCAAACAGAGCGATCCCGTTATGAAAGAGTGCTGACTGAATAGAACGCAAGCCCAGCAGTGAAGGGGTCCCACTAATTCTATAACCCTGAATAGGTCCTTGCTCTCAACCTGCACGAAACAAAGACACCACCCCCTTCCTCCTTCCCTCCCCTCCTCCACAAGAACAACAACAGCAGCAACACCTCCGGTCGGACACAGAAAGGTAATGAGGTAGGGGGGGAGGGGGAAGGGTGAGAGATCGGTCAATCCGAACCTCTAGAGGAAAATCGATCCAATTCCTTCACGGGCCCAAACTACAGCAACAAAGGCCGTGACCTCTCCAGTGGTCATTGTCACTCTGGCTGTGGTGTGACTGACCAGCAGGAGACGGGAGGATAGCCTAGTGGTTAGAACATTGCGTTCGCAATCTGACCACCTGGGTTCGAATCCCGTTCAAGGGGATATTTTCCTCTGGAGTTAACATCAATGCAGATTCCACTCTCCCCAAAAGTCCTTCGGATGAGACTATAAACCGAGGTCCCGTGTGTGAGCCAACGCAGAACATCTTGTGGGAGAGCAGCCCGAATTTCACGCAGAGAAATCTCGTGACTTAAGGTGGTATAAATAAAAATAAATATAAATAGGGTTGAAAAATATTTTAATTAATTTTTGGAGGTGACATTTTGTCATCCAGTCCTACTAGCACAAAATGGCCTACTCTTCAAAAGATCGGAACGGGTTTTTAACGTTTGCGCGAGATATTCTGTGTGTGATCGCAAACGTGACCTCGGTTTATAATCTAATCCGAAAATGTTCCCCTGCCTAACATATACGTTGCGAAGTTCTGGGTTTGATTCCAAGCCCTGCCCTTTCTTTCCAGTTTGACGATTACATCGAATTGATTGTAAAAATCCTTTGGATGAGGCTTTAAACCGAGGCCCACTGTGCAGAACATCTTGCGAACACATTTAAATCCGTTTTGCCTTTTTGACAGTTGGCCATTTCGTGCTGGTAGGAACGGGTGTGGGTACCTGCCCTCTTTAGGGTCAGGGAAGGGAAAGCAGCGAGGGAGAGGAGATGGGCGCCGCCCTCAATATGCTGGCCCTATAGAAGTGAGGTCTCTGACGCCTCGCTCCCCTACGACCTTATAGGTTTTAGGACATCTTTACCTTTTCAGAAACAGATGACATTATTTGGAAAACAGAACTGTATGCACATAGATATCATGCTTAGACAACATCCAAAAATGATGGGTGAAAATAAACGGTTACATACGCAAAACTCTTATAACTGGGGTAAGATGTAGCGGAGACAATGAAAAATTGACCACAGCTGCACAAGGCATTAATTTTCCCTTGATATTCTACGAAACACCAAGCTCACCGAGAACTGCGCAGTAACTGGCGCGTACTCTTGATGTTGGTGGTGGTGTTTCGCCATCTTATGGAATAGCAGTATTAACCAGTGGTTAGAGTGATGTATTCGTGATCTGCTGACCTATGGTCGATTCTCGTTCAAGAGATTTTCTTTCCCTCTGGAGTTAGCATCAGTGTAGACTCCACTCTCCTTAAAAGTCCTTCGAATGAGACTATAAACCGAGGTCCCGTGTGCGAACGCACGCAGAACGTCTTTGCGCACACGTTAAAACCCGTTCCGCTTTTCGGAAGAGTAGGCCATTGTATGCCGATGGGAACGGACGACAAAATTGACAAAACTGCATGCACACGGGGACTAGGTGAAAAAAAGCACATGAGTGTTTATTTCGAAATGAAAGAATAATAAAATAAATGAATAATGATAAATCACAGAGTCTTTCCTGTCTGTAAACGAAGAGGAATGGAAGTATACCTTAATCCTGCGATTGTGTAAGCAAAGGGGAGTTAATCACATACCGCACTGTGTGAGTGTGTGTGTGTGTGTGTGTGTGGTGTGTGTGTGTGTGTGTGTGTGTGGTGGTCATGAAAATAAGTACTCCTGTATCTTACTTTTGGCTGAAATGACGTTTAAATTGTGTGTGTGCGTGTGTGTGTGTGTGTGTGTGTGTGTGTGTGTGTGTGTGTGTGTGTGTGTTAGTAATAAAAATAAGTACTCCTGTATCTTATTTTTAGCTTAAATGGTTTTTAAATTGTGTGTGGTGTGTGTGTGTGTGTGTGTGTGTGTGTGTGTGTGTGTGTGTGTATGTGTGTGTGTGTGGTTATGAAAATAAGTACTCCTGTATCTTAGTTTTGGCTTAAATGGTTTTTAAACTGTGTGTGTGTAAGTTTATGTCTTTACTAGTCAATGGTCATTATGATTTTTAAATTGTGTGTGTGTGTTTACTAGTCAATAGTCTTTATAAAATTGTGTTCATATATTGGTGTGTGGGTATGGGTGTGCGCACGTGTGTGTGCGTGTGTGAGTGCGCGCGAGCATGCACACGTAAATAATAAGTTCATGTCTTTTCCAATCAATGGTTTTTACAACATTGTATTCCTACATTGGTATGGGTGTGTGTGTGTGTGTGTGTGTGTGTGTGTGCGCGCGCATGCGTACTCCGTGCGTGTGTGTGCGTGCACCTGGGTTTGTGTGTGTGTGATACTTTTTTTTAAAGCTATCTTGGAATGTTCGTAACAATTTGAAATGTATTTTTTTGGTGTCTTTTGAGATAACTATACGTATCAATGTGCCTGTCAGTATTGTAATTGCCCTTCATGGGATGATTAAAGTGTTTTTGACTTGACTTGACTTGATCCCCAGTGGAGATATCGAAGGGCCTGTCAGTATAAATAGCATCCCCATATTCTGCCAATTCTGTGCTAAGAATTCCCTCTTCTCTATCCCTCTCTTTGTTTCTGCCTTTCTTCCTTTTTCTTCCTGTCACCCCCTTCTGTCTATTTTCTGCCTTCTTGGTCCATTCTCCTGCCTTTGTGTTTCCTGAAAGACTTCTATAACAATCTTCTCCCACGCCGAAGTCGGATGCGCTGGGCCTGACTTGTCAGGTGCTTAACGGCAGCGCAACGCATTTTCGCACATATGACAAAACAACAATAGTTGCTGTCTGAGCGTTCGACGAAGAAAATACTGTGAAATTTGCACTGCTAAAGAACTGTGGACAGATCCATTTTTCCTTATGCCGCCAGCTGTTGCAGATACTGAAATCAATGAGTTCACTGACCGTTAAGTTTACAATCAAATTCCGTTAGTCTTTTAAATCTGATATACGCACGCACACCCCCACAGATCAACTTCAAGTGTGGACCTTTCAGTGCCTAGTTAATTCCCTTCGTGTGCACACACACATCTATCTATCTATCTATCTATCTATCTATCTATCTATCTATCTATCTATCTATCTATCTATCTATCTATCTGTCTGTCTGTCTGTCTGTCTGTCTGTCTGTCTGTCTGTCTGTCCGTCCGTCGTCCGTCCGTCCGTCCGTCCGTCCGTCCGTCCGTCCGTCCGTCCGTCCGTCCACCACCACCCACCCACCCACCCATCTATCTATCTATCTTATCTATCTATCTATCTATCTATCTATCTATCTATCTATCTATCTATCTATCTATCTATCTATCTATCTATCTATCTTTTATTATTTGTTTTATTTAATTCTTTTATTTCGAGGATAAAGGAAATAGCACTCATGTGCTTTTTTAAGCCAGTCCCCATTTGTATGCAGTTTTGTAAATTTTGTCATCCGTTCCCACCACCACACAATGGCCTACTCTTCCGAAAAGCGGAACAGGATTTAACGTGTGCGCAAGGTGTTCTGCGTGCGTTCGCACACGGGGCCTCGGTTTAAATTCTCATCCGAAAGTCTTTTTGGGGAGAGTGGAGTTGGCACTGATGTTATAATAATAATGATAATAACATATGGAATTTATAGAGCGCTATATCTTGCAATTACGAATCAGAGCGCTTCACTTCAGAGGAAAAAAATCCTCTTGAACGAGATTCGAACCCATGTCAGCAGATCACGAATACATCACTGTAACCTCCAGGCTGTCCTGTCCCCCAAAATTGATGAGGTGTGCTCGGCTGCCTCAACCCAAGCAGACGTCACAGAACACCTCTCCACTGGTCGGTCTACCTATACCCAGGATAAGCCTCAGCTTGCGCCAGCTGCCTTTCATAAGATGAAAGCCATGATATCAAATCCTGGCCCGGGCCAAAAGCTGTGTCCGTTATTGATGTCAGCTAACTGCCAAGGCCTACACTAAAAACGTTGTTATGTTGTAAAATGTTGTGTTGAGATTGACTTCTTCAGCCATGACAAGCTCTTCACATAACAACCTGCACTCTCCTTTGTTAAAGGAGAAAAAAATCCTCTGAAGTCGGAGTATGTCTGCCTATATGGCGAGGTGTTTGAAAAGAGTCCTACACGCAAACTTCTCATCCGTTGTACTTCCTATTTCACAGTGATTCTCAGGTGGGTTGAGTGAGTCAGAGTGCACGTTCTGGGTGACCCCTAGGGTGTAAAGTTGGGGAACGCACAACAACAACATATTAAATTAATCCTGGGAAATACCTGGGAGAGTCTCCTTAAACGTTATCCTGGAGGAAAAGTGCAATGGCTGAAGAAGAGGGAGACAAGATGGAGGAGGAGGAAGAGGATAATTCAGGAGAAAGAGGAAACTCACACAAGCAAACATTACACACTTAAACAAAGCTCCTTTCCTCACAAACCTTAAACAGCAGATTGATTTCTTCTTCTTCTGCTCAGACAGAAGATACTGTTTCTGTCATATGAGCTAAAAATGAATTTGCGTTGCTGTTAAGCGCCTGACAAGTCAGGCCCAGCACAGCCAACTTCCGAGTGTGAGAGAATCGTTATCTTTTAAGTCTTTCTCGAAAACAAAGGTAGGAGAATGGACCAATACGGTAGAGAATAGGCAAGAGGGAGGTGACAGGAAGAAAAGGAACAAAGTAGAAACAAGGAGAGGGATAGAAAAGAGGGAAATCCTAACACAGAATTTCCAGAAGGTGGGGATGCTGTTTACACTGATAAGCTCCCGGCATCCCCGCAGGGGAAAAGCAGATAGGTTTAAACTGAATTGAACTGAATACCCCTTTAAGTCACAGCAGATGTCTCTGTGTAAAACACAGGCTGCTCTCCTCAGGGAGAGCGCGTCGCCACATCAGCAGCGCCACCCTTTATTTGTTTGTTTTTCTCTGCATGTTTATTTGTATCCCTCTCAGAGTGACTTTTTCCTACAGAATTTTACCAGAGACAACTATCTTGTTACCGTGAATTCTTTTACTTGCGCTGAATGTATGTTTCACATAGGACCTAGCTCGGTGTTTCATCTTATCGAAAGATTAGCACCCAGACCACCGTTCAGGTTACACGTTTTGGTCAAACACCTGCAAAGTGGAATTTTTGAAATATTTTTTCGTTTATATTTATAGTCTTCCTCTTTATTCTCCCTTTACTACTAAATTTCTGTCACCCACAACTACTGGAAACAGATGACTGAATTTACAAAACCGCATACACATGAGACTGGATGTAAAAAAGCACATGAGTGTTTACTCCATTATCCTCGATATAAAAGAATAAATAATAAATAAACTTTCCAGTGTATGCAACGAATAAGGGAACGGTCAGTGTGCAATGATGGCTCTGAGACATAGAAATTGAAACGCCACGCAGATCAAGCCATTCACAGAGCAGAGCAAGACCAGAAGAACAAACGATCTGAGCAAGTCATTCACACAGCCACAGAACAGTTCCATCAGGCATCAGTTGGCTTCCTTGTCAACTATTCCAGGTCAACATGACAGCTGATTGGCCACCAATAAACCAATAAACATGGCCACCAGGAGAGCTGATTGGCTGTAAACCAATAAACAAGGACGTCAAGAGAGCTGCTTGGCTGTAAACCAATAAACACAGACGTCAAGAGAGCTGATTGGCTGTAAACCAATAAACATGGACGTCAAGAGAGCTGATTGGCTGTAAACCAATAAACATGGACGTCAAGAGAGCTGATTGGCTGTAAACCAATAAACACGGACGTCAAGAGAGCTGGTTGGCTGTAAACCAATAAACACGGACGTCAAGAGATCTGATTGGCTGTAAACCAATAAACATGGCCACCAAGAAAGCTGGTTGGCTGTAAACCAATAAACATGGACGTCAAGAGAGCTGATTGGCTGTAAACCAAGAAACATGGACGTCAAGAGAGCTGGTTGGCTGTAAACCAATAAATATGGCTGTCAACAACATTATTGCAGCTGAAGGCAGCTTGTCTTCCTTGGAACCAACATGCTCTCTGTCTGTCTGTATGTTTGTATGTCTGTCTTTGCCTGTCTATTTGTATGTCGTCTGTCTGTTCACTTCCCCCTCTCTTCTCTCTTCAACTTTTCTCCCCCTGTGTGTGTGTGTGTGTGTGTGTGTGTGTGTGTACGTGCAAGCCCACATGGGGTGTATGTATATATGTATGTATGTATATATATGTATGTATTTAGTATGTATGTATGTAGTATTATGTATTGTATGTATGTATGTATGTATGTATGTATGTATGTATAAATTAATTATGTATAATAGAGAAAATATAGTGAGGAATATATCTATATCTATCTATCTACATCTATATCTATATCTATACATACATACATACATACATACATACATACATACATACATACATACATACATACATACGTGTGTGTGTGTGCGTGCGTGCGTGTGTGTTTGCGTGAATCTGTGTGTGTGGTGTGTGTGTGTCGAGTGTGTGTGTGTGTGTGTCGATGTGCCCACATGCATACGCATACAAGCAAACCTCACTTGACTGACACACACACAGGAGCACAGAACAGGACACATCATAGAAAACTTCACCCCGTCTGTGTGTCTTGCCAAACAAAGAGCGTGATTTACAACATGTCCAGTTTTCAATGGTCAAGTCTCTCTTCTCATTGCCCCTCAGGGCAAAGTTACCCCTCAGTGAGGTCAGGCCTCTCCTTTCTTCCTTAAGGGAATGTTCCTCTGTGGCTGTCTGTTGACTCATTATGTCCGTATTGACAACAGGCTGGAGTTTGGCCTTTGTCTTGCATGTAGAGTCTATTCAAAATCAATAGCTCTCTCTCTCTCTATCTCTCTCTCTTTCCTCCCTCCCTCTCTTTCTCTCTCTTCCTCTCTCATCTCCTCTCTCTCTCTCTCTCTCTCTCTCTCTCTCTCTCTCTCTCTCTCTCTCTCTCTCTTTCTCTTTCTCTCTCTCTATCTGTCTGTCTCTGCGTCTCTTCGTGTGTGTATATTTAAAATTTTTTTTTTATATTCTTTTATATCGAAGATAATGGAATAAGCACTCATGTGCTTTTTTACATCTAGTCCCCGTGCGTATGCGGTTTTGTAAATTTTGTCATCTGTTTCCACCGGCACACAATGGCCTACTCTTCCAAAAGCGGAACAGGATTTAACGTGTGCACAAGATGTTCTGCACGCGTTCAAACACGGGGCCTCGGTTTATAGTCTCATTCGAAGGTGTGTGTGTGTGTGTGTGTTTCTCTCTCTTTCTCTCTATCCCTCCCTCCCCCTCTCTCTCAGTCTCTCTGTCTGTCTCTCAAATGGACGGATTTAACTTTGTAGTTCCGTTACTTTTGTCAATATTTGCAGCATTGTAGTACGCAAGACAGGGATAGCTCAGTGGTCAGAGCACTTGCTTTCCCGTAGCTAAGGTTAAACTGCGTCAATCGTGGTTACCACTTGGATGGGTGACCGTTTGCACGCCTTGGCTTTAGTACAGTCCCCCAGTTCACCCAGCTGTCAATGGGTACCTGCCCTCTTTAGGGTCAGGGAAGGTAAAGCAGCGAGGGAGAGGAGGTGGGTGCCGCCATCAATATGCAAAGAAAGCAGTGAATTTCATTTATTTATTTTATATTTTTTTAATTTCGAGGATAATGGAATAAGCACTCATGTGCTTTTTTCATCCAGTCCCCGTGTGTATGCACTTTTGTAAACTTTGTCATCCGTTCCCACCGGCGCACAATGGCCTACTCTTCCGAAAAGCGGAACGAGTTTTAACGTGTGCGCAAGATGTTCTGCGTGCTTTTGATATCTATAGAAGTCCTGCATGCTCATCTCTTTGTCCGTCTGTCTTTTTGTCTGTTTGTCTATCTATCTGTCTGTCTGTCTGTCTGTCGGTCGGTCGGTCGGTCGGTCGGTTCGGACGTCCGTCTATCTATCTATCTATCTATCTATCTATCTATCTATCTATCTATCTATCTATCTATCTATCTATCTATCTATCTATCTATCTATCTATCTATCTATCTATCTCTCTCTCTCTCTCTCTCTTATCTCTCTACCTCTCTATCTATCTATCTATCTATCTCTCTGTCTGTCTATCTATCTATCTATCTATCTATCTATCTATCTATCTATCTATCTATCTATCTATCTATCTATCTATCTATCTATCTATCTATCTATCTATCTATCTATCTATCTATCTATCTCTCTCTCTCTCTCTCTCTCTATCTCTCTACCTCTCTATCTATCTCTCTATCTATCTCTCTGTCTGTCTATCTATCTATCTATCTATCTATCTATCTATCTATCTATCTATCTATCTATCTATCTATCTATCTATCTATCTATCTATCTCTCTCTCTCTCTCTCTCTCTGTCTGTCTGTCTGTCTGTCTGTCTATTTGTATGTCTCTTTATTCCCTTCTCTCCACAGCCCCCTCCAAACCTAACAGACTGTACACCCTACATTTTCCTCAACTGCCATTTACCAGAAAGCAGTTCAGCGTAAAGTGCCAGACAACAACAGGACACCACTAGGATGATCTCAGTAATGGCCATACGTCATCAGGCGTGATAATGACGTCAGCATACGTTTCCGCTTCCCACCGCCATCTTGTTAGTGACACAATAAATATTTCTTCAATAAACAGCAGTCTTTGTGTAACTATGGTGCTAGTTTTTTCATTGTATACTTTGACTGAGTAAGGTGTTCCCATAACCTAGGTGGCTGTTTATTTTATTCTTTTATATCGAGGATAATGGAATAAGCACGTATGTGCTTTTTTATATCTAGTCCCCATGTGTATGTTGTTTTGTAAATTCTGTCATCTGTTCCCACCGGCACACAATGGCCTTGTAGTGGAGCGAGGCGTCAGAGACCTCAGCTTCTCCAGGGGCCAGCATATTGTGAGCGGCGTCCATCTCCTCTCCCTCGCTGCTTTATATTCCCTGACCCTAAAGAGGCAGGTACCCATTTACAGCTGGGTGAACTGGAGGACTGTACTGAAGTTAAGGCGCGAAAAATGGTCACCCATCCAAGTGGTAACCACGCTCGATGCTGCTTACCCTTAGCTGGGGAAAGCGAGCACTCTGCTTGTTTTACATCCAGTCCCCGTGTGTATGCACTTTTGTAAACTTTGTCATCCGTTCCCACCAGCACACAATGGCCAAGTCTAACAATAAGAGGAACGGGTTAAACGTGTGTGTAAGATGTTCTGCGTGCGTTCGCACACGGGACCTCGGTTTATAGTCTCATCCGAAGGACTTTTGGGGAGAGTGGAATCGGCGCTGATGTTTTAACTCCAGAGGAAAAATCCTCTTGCACGAGATTGGAACCCGGGTCAGCAGATCATAAATATATCACTCTAACCACCAGGCTATCCCGTCGCCCCCCTTCGTGTGTGTGTGTGTGTGTGTGTGTGTGTGTGTGTGTGTGTGTGTGTGTGTGTGTGTGTGTGTGAGTGTGTGCACATACACGCAACACTCACGTCCGCGTTTTGTCAAGAGTACTAATTTGTTTATTTTTTAATTATTAAAAAAAAAAAGTTATTTCAGATGATAATTGAATAAGACACTCACATGCTTTGATTTTACACATAGTCCCCGTGTGGTATGCACTTTTGCAAACTTCATCATCCATTCCCACCGTCACACAATGGCCTACTCTAACGAAAAGCGGAACACGTGAGAACCTTGGCGGGGTCTCTGGTGTGTGTTTTCTGGTGAGAGACACACCTGATGGCTTTGCAAGAAGCTAGCAAGTTGTGTTGCAAACCTCTATCGATCGCTGTTTGTCTGTCTGTCTGTCTGTCTGTCTCTCTGTCTGTCTGTCGGTCTGTCTGACGGCTACACACACTTGGGCCTCCTCACAAGCCACAAAGGCCCCCCTCCCCCCTCCACCCCCCCCCCAACACACACACACAACCTGCAGCACAGGGAACAGACAAGGAGTTCTCTGCTCCTTGATCTAGGGGCGCTATCCAATTACCTCCCTTGTTCTCTCACACCTGCTTTCTGTCTGTCCGTTTCTCACTGACAGAGGCCTTACACTTTCTATGGATCTGAGACACGGCGGTTTCAGGTTCGAACAAGACGAGAGTAGAGAAAAAGAGAAGAAGAATATACAGGATCATGTCACAAAGGTACAAGTCATCTCTTATATACAGGATTTTTGCAAATGTACAAATGATCTTTTATATATACAGGATCATTTTGCAAAGGTACAACTCGTCTCTTATATACAGGATCAGTTCAGAAATGTACAAATGATCTCTTATATTATATACAAGATCATTTTGCAAATGTACAAGTCATCTCTTATATACACAGAATCATCTCACAAATACACAAATCCTCTCCTATAATTGTACAGGATCTTCTCACAAATACACAAACCCTCTCCTATAATTATACGGAATCATCTCACAAATACACAAATCCTCTCCTATAATCATACAGGACCATCTCACAAATACACAAATTCTCTCCTATAATTATATAGAATCATCTCACAAATGTACAAATCCTCTCCTATAATTATACAGGACCATCTCACAAATACACAAATCCTCTCCTATAATTATACAGGACCATCTCACAAATACACAAATCCTCTCCTATAATTATACAGGACCATCTCACAAATACACAAATTCTCTCCTATAATTATATAGAATCATCTCACAAATACACAAATCCTCTCCTATAATTATACAGGACCATCTCACAAATACACAAATCCTCTCCTATAATTATACAGGACCATCTCACAAATACACAAATCCTCTCCTATAATTATACAGGACCATCTCACAAATACACAAATTCTCTCCTATAATTATATAGAATCATCTCACAAATACACAAATCCTCTCCTATAATTATACAGGACCATCTCACAAATACACAAATCCTCTCCTATAATTCTACAGGACCATCTCACAAATATACAAATCCTCTCCTATAATTATACAGAATCATCTCACAAATACACAAATCCTCTCCTATAATTATACAGGACCATCTCACAAATACACAAATCCTCTCCTATAATTCTACAGGACCATCTCACAAATATACAAATCCTCTCCTGTACACAGAATCACCTCGACAGACGCTATAGCCAAGTGGTTAAGACCATTCGACTGTAATCCCATGGGTCCATAAAGTCGCAGATTCGAATCTTGCCAGCG
>CM054139.1:1418433-1420933 GCA_028751875.1 Rapana venosa | reverse complement strand
GAGAAGGATGAGAGGAGAGAGAGAGAGAGAGAGAGGAGAGAGAGAGAGAGAGAGAGAGTAGGGGAGAGAGAGAGAGCGCGAGCGAGGCGAGAGAGAGAGAGAGAGAGGAGGAGAGAGAGACTGAGACGAGAGAGAGGAGGAGGGGACGAGGAGAGAGAGAGGAGCGAGCGAGAGAGAGAGAGAGCATATGAAATTATAGAGATGTACTTCTATTCCATTCATTGTGGTCAAAAGCTCAGCCTTGTAAAATAACAGCATAGTATGTAGTGTAATCATGAAAGCGTATTGTGTTTTTGCACAGGTGTGCCTATGTGGTGTGGTATGGCATTGTATTGTATTGTATTGTATGACATTATATCAACTCAGAGTGTGTTGGATCTAGTTTTTCGTATTGTGCACTGTTTAAAGTAAACTATCATTTCGAAAATTGTTGACTAGTCATTAGTGATGAAAGCCTACTGTGTCAAATTGTGCACTGTTTAGAAAAATTCTTCTTGTTCTTCTTCTTCTTCTTCTTCTTCTTCTTCTTCTTCTTCTTCTTCTTCTTCCTTCTTCTTCTTCTTCTTCTTTTTACTTTCTTTCTTTCTTTCTTTCTTTCTTTCTGTCTGTTGTCTGTCTTTCTGTCTGTGTCTATCTTTCTTCTTCTTATTATTATTATTTAAACTAGAAATTCTCACTTGTAAGGGGACGGGATGCTCAGTGGTCAGAGCCTCGCTTCCCTCAGCAAGTTAAGCAGCATCGCGCGTGGTTTCCAAGTGGCTGGGTGGACCGTTTGCGCGCCTTGGCTTCAGTACAGTCCCCCCCGTTCACCAGCTGTCAATGGGTACCTGCCCTCTTTAGGGACCGGGAAGGTAAAGCAGTGAGGGGGTGAGTAAGTAATAAAGAAAAAAAAAAAAAAGAGGAAATATCAAAAAAAGTAATATTAAGATGGAGAAATTAAATTTTAAGAGGAAATATATTAAAATGTTAGAAGAGAAGAAGGATGTGGCGCGCCGCCCTCAATATGCTGACCCTAGAAAAGTGAGGTCTCTGATGCCTCGCTCCCCAACGACCACATAGTTTATGGGACACCTTTACCTTACTTAACTTACTGATTAGTAAATAATGGTCTACTGTATTATTATTATGTCCCGATCTAAAATAGAAAATCATTTAGAAAATTATCCACCTTAACTGATTTCATCGTATGCTTATGGTTTACTTAGAAGTCACTGACTTTGCACTAAATAAAAATAATCATATTTCGTTTACTATCTTATTGGAAGCTTATGCTGTCTCAAAGATCTGTTATCATAATATCGAAACAATAATTATAGTTGACGAAAATATTTGCATATGTGTATAACTGAAGTTTTATCTTGCATACGAGATAGAGACATACAGATAGATAAATAAATAGACAGAGAGAGTGAGTTGAGAGAGAGGGAGGAAGGGAGGCGATGAGAGAGAGAGAGAGGAGAGATGAAGATGAGAGAGAGAGAGAGACAAACAAAGACAGACAGCGAAGACAGATAGACAGGACAGCTAGACGGATAGATAGATAGATAGAGAGAGAGAGAAAGACGAGTGAGCGAGCGAGAGAGAGAGATGAGACAGACAGACAGAATACAGATAGAGGAAGACAGGAAAGAAGAAAGATAGACAGAGAGAGAGAGAGAGGAGAGAGAGAGAGGGAGAGTGAGAGAGAGAAGGAGATGTCTAGGAGAGCTGATGAGAGGAGAGAGAGGAGAGAGAGACAAAAGACAGAGAAGACAGACAGAGAAACAGAGAGTCAGAGAGCAAACACTTACAGGCCTGACAAGTCAATGGCAGCCAGGAATGAATCCAGCCGTTTAATTCCAGCATCGATGCAATTCGCACACTCCTGTGCAGAGTCCACACCACATCTCTAAACGGCACACATTTCCAATGGCAAATCTCTAATGGCAAATATCCAGTGGCAAACTTCTAAGGCCCCATCTCCAATGGCAAATCTCTAACGGCACATAATAGCTACTGGCACAGCTCTAACGGAATAGCTACGATTGCAAATCTCTTAACGGCACATCGCCAATGGCAAATCTGTAATGGCACATCAATAATGGCAAATCTCTAATAGCACATTTCCATTGATAAATCTCTAATGGCACATTTCCAACGGCAAATCTCTAACGCACATCTCCAATGGCACATATTATTTTTTTTTTATACCAGCACATCTCCAATGGCAAATCTCTAACCGCAAATCTCTAATGGCACATCTCCAATGGCAAATCACTAAAGGCACACGCATCTCCAATGGCAATTCTACTAACGGAACATCTCCTAGCGGCGCGTCTCCAAAGGCAAAGACATCTCTAATGGCACGCATCTCACCGCACGCACGACAAACGTCTTAACCTAAACCTGTTGTACCGACTCTAAAACTGCTTCATGCTCTCTCTGTCTCTCTGTCTCTCTCTCTCTCTCGCTCTCGCTCTCGCTATTTCTTTTTCTCGCTCTAGCTCCCTCTCTCTGTACT
>CM054139.1:1400933-1413433 GCA_028751875.1 Rapana venosa | reverse complement strand
CCCAGGGGTTTATTAAGTCGTGGGTTCGAATCTTGGCAGTGTCTGGTGAATTAAGGATGGGGGATTTTTTGGGGGGACGATCTTCCAGGCCAACTTCAAGTGCAGATCTGCTAGTGCCTTCATTCCCTTCGTGTATTTCCACATGCAGAAGATCAGATAATTATGCTCGTTAAAGTTCCCGTCTTTCAAACACAGACCTGCCAGTGCCTTCATTCCCTTCGTGTATTTCCACATGCGGAAGATCAGATAATTATGCTCGTTAAAGTTCCCGTCTTTCAAATACAGACCTGCCAGTGCCTTCATTCCCTTCGTGTATTTCCACATGCGGAAGATCAGATAATTATGCTCGTTAAAGTTCCCGTCTTTCAAACACAGACCTGCCAGTGCCTTCATTCCCTTCGTGTATTTCCACATGCGGAAGATCAGATAATTATGCACGTTAAAGATCCCGTCTTTCAAACACAGACCTGCCAGTGCCTTCGTTCCCTTTGTGTCTCCAAACATGTAGAAGATCAAATATGCGCGTAAAAGATCCTGTAATTCGCGTCAGCGTTCCGTGGGTTACGGAAACACGAACATTCCCCGAAGTCAGAATGCGGCTACCTTCATAGTAAGCAAAAACGGTCGCATACCCAAAATCTCATGGTGCTCTCACCGACGAACGACTCCCCCTTCCTCCTCCTAAAAAAAGCAAACCGAACAAAAAGCCCATCACTGTTAACACAAAACATACCAAAACCAATGACAGCCAGCTGTGGCCAGACTCATTTAAGCGGTACAGTTACAGGTTAAAGACCTTCGGCAGCAAGCCGAGAGGTTAAACAAAATGACCTCAGGATACTGGCAGCTGATACGATGATTACTGTGATGGTAGGTCACATGGACAATAACTGTAGAGGAATATTTATGCATCTTTCAGCACTAAGAGTTGCAGAGTTTCTAAAGACATGTTTGTGTTTACGAATCCTTTACATATTTCCTTGATATCCTTCGTCAAATATCAGTCATCATGAAAAGACAATGAATTGAAGAACGAATAAATGCCTTCTCAGAAACCAGAATAGGCAACCATTCTATCTTCTTTTAAAAAAATATTCAAATTCAAATGCCATTGTGTGCCGGTGGGAACAGATGACAGAATTCACAAATCCACATACACACGGGGAATGTATGTATAAAAGCGCATAAGTGCTTATTCCATGATCCTCGATATAAAAGAATAAAATAAAAATAAATAAATAAATAAATAAATTCTTGAAGTAACAGAATAACAAAATGAAAGAAAAACACACTAATATGCGTAGTAGTATTGTCGTTCAACTCAAGGCCAGTCCTTCACTCTCTGATGTTGTTTTCCCATCGTTTTCTCTGTCTGTCTCTTCGTCTCCCTCCTTATACTGTTGAGCGACAGAACACGAAGGGATAAGAACCGCGAGGAGTGGAGGAAGCTGGTTGCAAAATCTTCAGTGGTGCCCCAACGGTCTACAAGACTATGGGATAGGCGAAGGTGATGGTGACCGTTAGTACAACTTCGTTCTCCTGAAAGTCACACACACACCACACATACACACACACACACACACACACACACACACACACACACACACACACACACACACACACACACACACACACACACACACACACACACACACACCAACACACATACACACACACACACACACACACACACACACACACACACACAGCACCCTCATCCATCTCTGGGTGAAAAACATGCCAGCTTTGGCATGGGTATGTAGACATTGGCATGGGTATGTGGACACTGGCATGGGTATGTGGACATTGGCATGGGTATGTAGACATTGGCATGGGTATCTGGACATTGGCATGGGTATGTCGACATTGGCATGGGTATCTAGACTACATCCAGTATCAATATGACACCTAGAGTAGGATGGACTCCACGAAATTTCCCTTACCGAAGATGCATTAGCTAAAAAACACGATTACGGTACCTCAACAACTCCTGAAGGAGTCAGCAGAGAAGTCATGACTGTTTTTTAGTGACGGTGTTGTCCAAGTAAGTCTGCTATGGTCTGTGGAAGTCAGCAGTGGCATGTTTTAAACTTCTGTAGGAAAGTGTTGCTTTGCACAATTCGTTTCCAAATATGCTGTGGGCAGTTTTGTTAAATATTATTTTTCCTTGGTTCAGCATTCTAGAAGAAAAGAGAAAGTATATTTCTAGGGAAAGACGTTAAATGATAACTATGACTTTAGAGGAAAACGGAACACCATATTTCTATAGAATGACGTTAACTAGTCACTATAACTTTAGAAGAAAACAGAAAGTATATTTATTCAAAATGATGTGCGCTGATAACTGTGACTTTATGGGAATTAGGAAGCCATATTTCCAGAGCACAACGTTATTTGATAACTATGATTTTGGAAGAAAACATACAGCCATATTTCTACAAGTGACGTCAGCTGATAACTATGACTTAGGAAAACAGAAAGCCATGTTTCTACGAAACAATGATAGCTGATAATTTGACTTTAGGGGAAAAAAGAAAGCCATATTTCTACAAAATGACGTAAGCTTAAAACTACAACTTTATAAAAACAACAACAGAAAACTATATTTTCTTCAAAACAACGATAGCTGATAAATTTGACTTTAAGGAAAAAAATAAAGCCATATTACTAGAAAACAACGTCAGCTGATAACTATGACTCACAATGAAACCAAAATAAGAATAATACATTTGATTGTAAAGCGTCTTTCTGGGAAAGGTGAACTTCAAACACCTGTTTATTTACTGTGTTAAAAGTCGTTTATGTCTCTGTCTCTTTGTCTGCCTGTCTCTGTCTCTCTCAAAGGCCTGTTTGTGTTCAGTGTTCAAAGGGACCTTGGACTCTGTGTAATTGTCTGTCTCTGTCCCTCGTCTCTGTCTGTCTTTGTCTGTCTGTGTGTCTATCTGCATATCTGCCTATCTGTATGCTTGCCTGTCTGTCTCTTTCTGTGTGTCTGTCCGTACGTCAGTCTATCTGTCTGCTTGCCTGTCCGTCTATCTGTCTGCCTGTCTATCTCTGTCTCTATTTCTCTCTGTCTCTCTGTTTTCCTCTCTCTGTGTCCCTGTCTCTCTGTCTCTGTCTGTCTGTCTGTCTGTCTGTCTGTCTCTCTCTCTCTCTCTCTCTCTCCCCATTCCATTCTCTACAAAGATGATTTTCAACCATTCATTTAGACTGGTTGTTAACAGCTGACGAAGTAGATGTCCTCTCTCTCTCTCTCTCTCTCTCTCTCTCTCTCTCTCTCTCTCTCTCTCTCTCTCCTCTCTCTGTGTTTCCAGTCAGATCACGTAGGCCCGAACAAAGTCCACACTGGCTTTACAAAGCACATACGTCTTGCGAGTCCCTCAGGCCTTGTCATCATTATCTCCCGTGAGGCTGGGTCGCTTTCCGGTCCTCTGTGGTCTGATTATCTCCTGGCGTCTTTGTTTGGAAAACAGACTCGGGCAGGCGTGCTGCAGGGAGATCAGCTTAATCCTTAGTTATTGCCACTTTTCGTGTGTCTTAATGGAAGCATGCCTCCCCCCCTCCTCCCCTCCTACCCTTCCCGCTTCCTCTCGTATGTACGGACTCTATCATTCTCTCTATAGACTCTATAGTTATTAGTAGTGCTTTGGTTGTATTTAATGGAAGCATAATTTTTTTTTTAGTTCTTTCTCCTTATTCTTTTATTTTGAGGATACTGGAATAAGCACACATGTGCTTTTTTTTTTCAACATCCAGTCCCTGTCTACAAGCAGTTTTGTAAATTCTGTTATCCGTCCCCACCGGCACACGATGGCCTACTCTTGCGAAAAGCGGAACATTCGCGAATACTTGCCTCATGTATAATGTGCAGGCTGTACAGAAGTGTACCGGGATGATCTGTGGTGTGATAGTTTCTGGACATAATTTCACATCACAGGGAGTCGTGCTATGCTCACCCTCAGGAACGTCAAACATCTTGACCACCAGCTTGGATTTTTTTTTGATCTTTTAAAATTTATTTATTTATTTATTCTTTTATATCGAGGATAATGGCATAAGCACTCATGTGCTTTTTGTTTTACATCCAGTCCCAGTGTGTTTGCATTTGTGTACATTTTGTTAACAGTTCCCACCGGCACACAATGCCCTACTTTTGAAAAGGGGAACGGGTTTTTAACGTGAGAGCTAGATGTTCTGCGTGCGTTCGCACACAGGACATCTGTTTATGGTCTCTTTCGAAGGACGTTTTTTGGGGGGTGGAGTGGGGGTGGGATGGGGGTGGGGGTTGGAAGAGTGGAGGGGATGGAGTCGGCTTTGATTTTAACTCCAGAGGAAAAAATCCTCTTGAACGAGATTCAAACCCGGGTCAGCAGATCACGAGCGCATCACTCTAACCACCAGGCTACCCCGTCCCCAAGTGTGTGCGGTAAACTGAGTGCATCTTTAATGAAGGTAGGAATTAGCGTGGTTTACTTTAAACAAATCCTACTAAGGAACGCTAGTACCAGGCGTAGGAGAGCTCAGCAGTCTCAGTACTTAGTGGTAATGGGGTCTGGAGGGAGGGGATTCTCCAGGTTTAACTCGGTCTGAGACACAATGCCTGAAACCTTCAGTATAGCGCCCGCATGGAACCAAAGCAGTGATGGTCTGTAAATCATTCCTTCCTCGTGGTCAGAGCACTCGCTGTCCCCCAGCCAAGGTTAAGCAGCACCGAGCGTGGTTACCAGTTGGATGGGTGACCGTTTGCGCGCCTTGGCTTCAGTACAGTTCACCCAGTTCACCCAGCTGTAAATGGGTACCTGCCTCTTCAGGGTCAGGGAAGGTAAAGCAGCGAGGGAGAGGAGATGGGCGTCGCCCTCAATATGCTGGCCCCTAGAGAAGCTGAGGTCTCTGATGCCTCGCTCCTCTGCGACCACACAGGTTATGGGACACCTTTAACTTACCCGTTTATCTACAGCTAACTCAAATATGTGGTTGTTATGGCAAAAAGATATAGTTACCTTACGGTGTTTGGAGGTTTTTTGTTTTTAGTTACTTCGATTACCAAGTCGAATAACTCTACTGACTTCCATTTTCTGTTCAAAATTCAAGGCTTTCGGATAGACATGGCAAAAAGATAGAATGCCCAATGGCGTTTGGGAAGCTTTTTTGTTTTTATTATTAGTTATTTCAGATGACAGAGTCAGAAAACATGACTAAATTCTATTTCCTGTTCATAATTCAAAGCATTCGAGTAGAAATCTATCGCTGATCTGAAATGGGTACTATGTCATTTTCCAAATGTTTTTACAATGTCAGTGAAGTATTTTACAGGATAGAGTATATGAAGCAGTGACGATGCTTTACATTTCCCACTTTAAAATAACAAGAAAAGGTAAAAGAAGAAGAAGAAGAAGAAGAAGAAGAAGAAGAAGAAGAAGAAGAAGAAAGAAGAAAAGAAGAAGAAAAGAAGGAGAAGAAGAAGAAAAAGAAGAAGAAGAATTGCGAAGAAGAAGAATTGCAAGAAGAAGAAGAATTGCCAAGAAGAGGAATAAGAATAAGAATAGGAGTACAAAGAATAAGAAGAACGCAAAAAATGCAAAGACGAAGACAAAGAAGACGAAGAAAAATAAGAATGCAAAAGATACAAAGGTTGTAAAACGAAGAAGAAGAAGGAGACGAACAACAACAACACAACAACACAACAACAACAACAACAACAACAACAACAACAACAACAACACCACCACCAAAAACAAGAAAAAGCCCCAACTGCAGCTATCATAAACAATTTTCAACGACTATCAGAAACATCACATTAAACTGTCACTCTCTATTCCACAAGAATTAGACAGAACATATCAATTCACGGAACATACTTCATTAGGGACGTCCCCTTCTTGTGTATTCCAGCACTGGGTCAGGTCAGGTCAGGTCAGGTCAGGTCAAGTGGCCCACAATCCCTCTGTCTTTTATTCAGAGCAAGTTGGTCTTAAATGAATCTTGTCCTGCAAAACAGACAAAGACGGAATGTTAAACAGACACCAGAACTAGCCAAGCCTGCAATGCCAAAGCATAAACATTATCTGTCTCCTCCTCCTCTTCCCTGTTGTTGTTATTGTTGTTGTTGTTGGTAATGTTAATGTTAATGCTGTTGTTGTTGTTGCTGTTGTTGTTGTTTTCCTTCTTCCTTCTTCGTCCTCCTACTATTCCTTCTTCCTCTTCTTCAACAACTTGTTGTTGTTTTTGGTTGTTGTTGTTGTTGTTAATGTTGTTGTGTTGTTGTTGTTCTTCTTCTTCTGCTCCTCCTCCTCTCCTCTTCTCTCCTCCTCTTCCTACTTCTCTTTCTCCTCCTTCTTCTCTCCTCCTCTTCTTCTTCTGCTCCTCCTCCTCCTCTTCCTACTTCTTCTCCTCTCCTTCTCCTCCTCCTTCTCCCCTCCTCCTCCTTCTTCTTCTTTTTCTTCTTCTTCTTCTTCTTCTTCTTCTTCTTCTTCTTCTTTTCTTCTTCTTCTTCTTCTTCTTTTCTTCTTCTTCTTCTTCTTCTTCTTCCTCTTCCTCCTCCTTCGACGAACGCTCAGACAGCAACAATTGTTGTCTGTCATATGAGCGAAAATGCATGGCGCTGCCTTTAAGCGATGACAAGTCAGGCCCAGCGCATCAACTTCAGCATAGGAGATAATTGTTATCCCTTAAGTCTTTCAGGGAAAAAAGGGCAAGAGAATGGACCAAGAGGACAAAACATAGACAAGAAGGAGATGACAGGAAGAAAAGAAACCAAGACAGAAACTAAAGATAGGATTGAAACGAGGGAAAGGTCTAGCATAGAATTTTCAGAAGGTGGGGATGCTTTTTATACTGACAGGCCCCCTGGCATCCCCACGTGGGAAAATTGGGATTTCAATTGAGCCTGTCTATTCACAGGCTTCAGTTATGTGTTGTTTTTGGACGTTAAGCTACAGGCCTGAGGCATTGTTAGGTTTAGATAATTATGTAGCATAATGGTGATAATGAAGTCAACTCTCTACTTTGTGTCAACCTAGCTTTAGGCATTCCGCTACCCCCCCCCCCCCCAAATAACCACCAAAAAAGAGAAAGAAGCCACACACACACACACTTCACACACACACACACACAGAGGATAGCCTAGTGGTTAGAACATTGCGCTCACAATCTAAAGACCCAGGTTCGATTCCCGTTCAAGGGGATATTTTCTCCTGGAGTTAACATCAGTGCAGACTCCACTCTCCCCAAAAGTCCTTCCGATGAGACTATAAACCGAGGTCCCATGTGCGAACGCACGCAGAACATCTTGCGCACATGTTAAATCCTGTACCCTATTTGGTAAGAGTAGGCCATTGTGTGCCAGTGGGAGCAGATAACAAGAGTTGACAAAACCACATACACATGGGTACTAGATGTAAAAAAGCACACAAGTGCTTATTCCATTATCCTCGATATAAAAGAATAAAATAAATGTAAAAAATAAGTAAAAACTCACAGGGGGCACGCGCACACAACACCCCCCCCCCCCCCACACACTCCCCCCCCACACTCACACCCTTCACCCTGCCACACCCTAAACCAAAAAAAATCAAACTCAAAATAAAGGGTCGAAAAAGCAAAAGCATGTTCGGTAGAAGCACAATCATTTCTGGAACAAACAACTAAAACGACTTTCCACAGCACAATCCCTCTCTCACACAAACCCACCCCACCCCACCCCACCCCAAACCGAGGCTATGCGACTCTTTGTTTAAACAGACATTATGCTAAAACTTCTTTTGCACCGTAGAATTACAATAATCGCTTTGAGGTAAACGACCAGGCTTGAGTCTAAGCTCCCAGATGTATGGAGATAGAGATGCAGGAGCATTTTCATTCAAACTGGTCAGATTTGCATTTCAAAGCAGTGCCGACAAGGACATTTTAGGCCTGTGTGTATTCACTTATCTATGCAGGGAAGGGATAGCCTGGTGGGTAGAGCGTGATCTGACGGCCCGGGTATTGGGTTCAAGCCCAGGTTTGAGCCAACACAGAAACCGCTGTTCAAGGGGAATTTTTCCCCTCTGGAGTTAACATCAGTGCCGACTCCATTCCCCCGAAAGTTCTTCGGATGAGACTGTAAACTGAGGTCCCGTGTACGAATGCACGTAGAACATCTTGCCTACAGGTAAAAACCTGTTTGACCTTTTGGAAGAGTAGGTCAATTTTGCCTGTGGGAATGGGTGACAAAGTTGACAGAAGTGTATGCACTCGGGGACTGGATGTAAGGAAGCCAATGAGTCGAATGTCCCTACACACACACCCACACACACACACACACACGCACAAACATACACACAGATGGTTCATAAAAAAGCCTACAGGAAAGAGATAATTAATAATGTTAGGTACTATATGGACTGAAGTAATTCAATCACCCAGCTCAACAGCCCTTCAGGAAATCTGTGAGCATACATTTCACAGATCAAGAACAAAAACTCTCTCAGTCTTGATCACATGCAAGCAGCTTTTCTATATCTCTCTCTCACACACACACACACACACACACACACACACACACACACACACACAATATATATATATATATATATATATATATATATATATATATATATATATATATATATTATATATTTCAGACAGTAGGTCCCTCTGCTATTTCCAGACAAAACTTATTATCAGAGGTTGCACGCTATTCAGCAACCTGAGGAAGATTGTGTGGCTGACGGAGATAACCCTGCAAACCAAGCTGTACGGCCCACGAGAGGAGCTGGAAAGGACTTGTCATTATTTTTCCCAAACATGTCTGACAGTGTATAAAGCGAACGTGAGAAAAGAAGAAGAAGAAGTCTCAATTCAGTAGGCATTGAATTACACAATTTTTTTTTCCAAATTGTATTATTTTGTGTGTGTGCAAAAGATCGATGAAAATAAGTCTCGCCTTCTGGTCTTTTACAACACTATTTACATGGATTAGCAGTTTCATCAATACTATCTAACCATTTCTTATCTTTTTGTTAAAGTTATGAGTACACGTTCTACATCTTGCCAGAGGGAATGTACACCATATGTACTACACCGATGTCATATATTTTTTGGTTTGAAAAATAGTTTTGAAGGAAAAAGTATTAAGATACACATGTACATAAGAGAGAGAGAGAGAGAAGAGAGAGAGAGAGAGAGAGAGAGAGAGAGGAGAGAGAGAGAGAGAGAGGGGAGAGAGAGAGAGAGGAGAGAGCTTAGAGAAGAAAGAGTTTCCCCAAAATTGAAAGTCTTGAGAGAGAGAGAGAATTGAATTGAATTGAATTTTATTGCTGTTAAGCTATACAGGCCATACAGCAATCGCCGGTATTACATAGACTTTGACACGATGTCTGTCATTGACATGTATACCACAGCAATGGCAATGCCTTATTATTTTAATGAAGTTAAACCACGGTATTTCAAAGAGCAAACTGTCACTGAAACTGTGCTCCGAGAGAGAGGGAGAGAGACAGAGACAAAGACAGAGAGAGGGACAGAGAGAGAAAGATGATGATGACTTTTTTTTATATCGAGGATAATGGAATAAGCACTCATGTGCTTTTTTACATCCAGTCCCCGTGTGTGTGCGGTTTTGTAAATTTTGTCATCTGTTCCCACCGGCACACAATGGCCTACTCTTTCGAAAAGTGGAACAGGATTTAACGTGTGCGCAAGATGTTCTGCATGCGTTCGCACACGGGCCTCGGTTTATAGTCTCATCCGAAGGACAGAGAGAAGAGACAGAGAGAGACAGAGAGAGAAACAGACAGACAGACAAAATGACAAACAGACAGACAGAGCTTTGGATTCCACTTGTATGTACCCACAGCGTAAGGGGGCTATTCCCGGAAGTAATCATGGTAAATTATGCAAAAGACCAAAACAGCAAATCCACAGCTGGAAGAAGAAATTTCCAAGCACGTTTGCCCTTTTCCTAACTTTTGGTTGGTTGGTTGGCTTACTCTTTGTTTCTTTCCTGCTAAGCACAGCTTTTGAGGAGGATCAGTAGCCTAGTGGTTACAACAAGTGGGGGACGGGATAGCCTAGTGGTTAGAACAATGTGCTTGCAATCTGATGACCCGGGTTCGATTCCCGTTCAAGGGGATATTTTCCCCTGGAGTTAACATCACTCTCCCCAAAGTCCTTCGGATGAGACTATAAACCGATGTCCCGTGTGCGAACGCACGCAGAACATCTTGCGCACATGTTAAATCTTGTTCCGCTTTTTGTAAGAGTAGGCCATTGTGTGCCAGTAGGAATAGATGACAGAATTTACAAAACTGCATACACACAGGGACTGGATGTAAAAAAAGCACACAAATGCTTATTCCATTATCCTCGTTATAAAAGAATAAATAAATAACATTCATTAACTCCCCCCCCCCCCCACCCTGGGTTTGAGTCTGCTCAGGGTTCCTACTGAAGGGACACTACTGATGTGGTTACACTTCTGTATTAGCTTGCGGGTCATGTAGTATCTTCTATAGAGTGCGAGTCGGAAAATGTTTTGGTGATTTTCACATAATTTTTTTAAAAGTATGAAAAAAACCCACTTTGTACTGGTGTAGGGGGATTGAGGACATAGAGCAATACCAGGTAGTCACGAGAAAGTTGGAAATGATCATCAAATGAGGATTGCTTGTGTTCCTACAGTGTTGACCCCGCGCATGCACATTGCGGTAAGGAAGCTAGCTAGCAGACGACAAAGGACTGAGGGGGTACAGTGATTGTTGAAAAATTTGAAAAAAAAAAAAACCTACCAAATTTATTCAAAATCACATGAGTTTTGAGTCAGAGGCTAGTCTTTCACAAAAAGTGGGTTTTATTTCTGTGGCTGTATTAGTACGTGCGGTATGAATATAAAGAATTATATGGAAAAATAGAAGGAAAAGTGCGAATTTCTAATACAGGTGTGTAACCTTTCATTACTCTGCAGACTGCTGGCATAAATCTGGGCTAAATGTCGTGAGTTTTGCAGACACCATTTCCTCATTCCCTTAATCACCATTTGTGTTTACCTGTTCTGACATTGTTCACGTGCATATTCATGACAAGGATTAATGATGCTCGTCCTGACAGCTTTCAATAAGCTGGGGAAACAAACAAGACATTATCCAAAATTCCCTCAATCCCCCCCCTCCCTAAGGAAAAATTAACCAAACAACAACATCTACAACAACGACAGCAACAACAACCCCCAAACCACTCTCTAACAAAAAGAAAGGGAAAAAACCCAGCAAAACAAAACAGCCCAACCTGAAAGCACTTGATGTCTGTCGGTTTTAATGGTTCTTTATACGCAGTATAGTGGGCGGGATGGCTCAGTGGTCAGAGCACTCGCTTTCCCCAGCTAAGGTTAAGCAGTATCCAGCGTGGTTACCACTTTGATGGATGACGTGGCTTCAGTACAGTCCCTCCAGTTCACCCAGCTGCAAATGGGTACCTGCCCTCTTTAGGGTCAGGGAAGGAAAAGCAGCGAGGGAGAGGAGATGGGTGCTGCCCTCAATATGCTGGCCCCTTGAGAAGTGAGGTCTCTGATGCCTCGCTCCCCTATAACTACATAGGTTATGGGACACCTTTACCTTTTCATATGCAGTATAAACAACAGACGTGTCCAATACCCTATATGGTTACAGGGGAGCGAGGCATCAGAGACATCAGCTTCTTTAGGGGCCAGCATATTGAGGGCCGCGCACGAAGAATTTCTTCTTCCAGTAACCAACAATGCACTCTAAAATTTAAAAAAACCCTCACCCCAAAGACAAACAAATAAACAAAACAAAGAAACAAACAGACAAAACCAAACCAACAAACAAATCCCAAAGGTAAAAATCTAAACAAGAGTTACAAAATTCTTAAAGGGTAAAAACACACACACACACACGCACACACACACACGCGCGCACACAGGGAATACAAGATAAAACCCACGTAGAAGAAGAAGTCTGAACAAACAAAAATGCTTCTTATATAAAACAAAAGTCAGAGAGAGAGAAAGAGAAAGAGAGAGAGAGAGAGAGAGAGAGAGAGAGAGAGAGAGAGAGAGAGAGAGAGGAGACTCTTTTGTAGGGATGACGGAATCAAGCTTTATAATTATGTCAAAATAAACAGACACACAGACAAATAGACATGCTGACAGAACGACCCACCAACCAACCAGCCTACTGACAGACAAAGACGGGGACAGACAAAAAAAACAAAAACAAAAACACAGGGACAGACAAAGACAGGGACAGACAGACAGACAGACACGAAGGGGCGAAGCCTCACACGAACTGGAACTAGCTGCCTGAGGCAATATGGCCGACAGGATATCACGTGACGTACAGGCCCGTCAAGCAAGGGAGAGAAACCGGTTATGTCTTCTTTCCTTTCCTTTTTCCTGTCAGACGAAGTCTGCTTGTTTGTCTGTTTGTCTGTTTGTTTGTCTGTCTGTCTGTCCGTGGTTTTCCCCTCTGCCTCTGTCTCCTCTTTTCTATATCATCCCCCGCCTC
>CM054139.1:1393433-1395933 GCA_028751875.1 Rapana venosa | reverse complement strand
CAGTAAAACGCAGAGAGCTCGTAACTGTTGAAGGTAAGAGGGAACAGAGAATGATGGAAAGTGTTCAGAAGAATGATTAGTGAAGAAGGTAAAATGGTAAAGGTGTCCCATAACCTAAGTGGTCGTTGGGAAGCGAGGCATCAGAGACCTCAACTTCTCCAGGGTCCAGCATATTGAGGGCGGTGCCCATCTCCTCTCCCTTGCTGCTTTACCTTTGCTGACCCTAAAGAGGCAGGTACCCATGTACAGCTGGGTGAGCTGGGAGACTGTACTGAAGCCAAGGCGCGCAAACGGTCACCCATCCAAGTGGTAACCACGTTCGACACTGGTCAACATGGCTGGGGGAAAGCGAGTGCTCTGACCACTGAGCTATCCCGTATCATAATAATAAATGGAACTTATATAGCGCTATATCTTGCAAAGACAAATCAAAGCGCATGCACTCAACCTAATCTTACACAGTCATACAACCAATGACAAATAATCAATAGTTTAAACAAACAGATATTGAAAACATGGTACGCTGCAGACCAAATAGACAAAATATATATGGACATAATATGGACAAAAAAGTCGTGTTTAAAAAAAAGAAAGATAATTCCAAGAAAAAAGCAAACAAAAACCAAAACCCCCACAGACACTAATACAAAGAAAACAGAAGTTTCTCACAAACTCTCTAGTATTTTTCTTTAGCTAGAAGCTTGGCCTTGACCTTTCACTGATATGGTTTTACCTGACCAACACTGCAGGTGTCTGCATCTCTCGGACCCGGTTGACACTGGGATGTATCATAAAGGGAAGCGTAGACTACAGCCCTATGAATATAAACGATGCGTTAGTCCAACCCATTTCCTTGCACTGATAGAATCATAACACGTTTCGAACATCTCTGCACCTCTTTGGGATGCCGGAAGGCCTGTCAGTATAAATAGCATCCCCACCCTCTGGAAATTCTGTGCTAGAAATTCCCTCTTTTCTATCCCTCTCTTTGTTTCTGTCTTGTTCCTTTTCTTCTTGTAACCTCCTTCTTGTCTTATTTTCCGCCTTCTTTGTACATTCTTCTGCCCTTTTTCGCCAGAAAGATTGATAAAATAGGACTTTTCTTCCATGCAAAAGTCAGATGCGCCGGGTCTGATTTGTCAGGCGCTTAGCGGCAGCGCAACGCATTTTCGCTCATGTGACAGATAACAGTAGTTGCTGTCTGAGCGCTGGAAGAATGCAAAGAAGAATGCAAAGAAGAAGAAGAATGCAAAGAAGAATAAGAATGCAAAGAAGAAGAAGAATGCAAAGAAGAAGAAGAATGCAAAGAAGAAGAAGAATGCAAAGAAGAAGAAGAAAGCAAAGAAGAAGAAGAAAGCAAAGAAGAAGAAGAATGCAAAGAAGAAGGAGAATGCAAAGAAGAAGGAGTATGCAAAGAAGAAGGGGAATGCAAAGAAAAAGAAGAAATGCAAAGAAGAAGAAATGCAAAAAAGAAAGCAAAGAAGAAGAAGAATGTAAAGAAGAAAGCAAAGAAGAAAAAAGAATGCAAAGAAGAAAGCAAAGAAGAAGAAGAAGAAGAAGAAGAAGAAGAAGAATGCAAAGAGAAGAAGAAAGCAAAGAAGAAGAAAAATGCAAAGAAGAAGAAGAATGCAAAGAAGAAAGCAAAGAAGAAGAAGAAGAAGAAGAATGCAAAGAAGAAGAAGAAAGCAAAGAAAAAGAAGAATGCAAAGACGAAGAAGAATGCATAGAAGAAGAAGAATGCAAAGAAGAAGAATGCAAAGAAGACGAAGAATACAATGAAGAAGAAAAATGCAAAAAAAGAACTATGCAAAGAAGAAGAAGAAGAATGCAAAAAAGAAGAAGAATGCAAAGAAGAAGAAAATTTAAAGAAGAAGAATGCAAAAAAGAAGAATGCAAAGAAGAAGAAGAATGCAAAGAATAAGAATGCAAAGAGAAATACAAAGAAGAAGAAGAATGCAAAGAAGAAGAAGAAAGCAAAGAAGAAAAATAATGCAAAGAAGAAGAAAAGAATGCAAAGAAGAAGAAGAATGCAAAAAACAAGAATGCAAAGAAGAAGAAAAAGAATGCAAAGAAGAGGAGAATGCACAGAAGAAGGAGAATGCAAAGAAGAAGAAGAATGCAAAGAAGAAAAAGAATGCAAAGAAGAAAGCAAAGAGAAGAATGCAAAAGAAGAAAGCAAAGAAGAAGAATGCAAAGAAGAAAGCAAAGAAGAAGAATGCAAAGAAGAAGGGGAATGCAAAGAAGAAGAAGAATGCAAAGAAGAAGAAGAATGCAAAGAAGGAGAAGAATGCAAAGAAGAAGAAGAATGCAAAGAAGAAGGAGAATGCAAAGAAGAAGGAGAATGCAAAGAAGAAGAGGAATGCAAAGAAGGAGAAGAATGCAAAGAAGAAAGCAAAAAAGAAGAAGAATGCAAAGAAGTAATCAAAGAAGAAAAGAATGCAAAGAAGAAAGCAAATAAGAATGCAAAGAGAAAGCAAATAAGAATGCAAAGAAGAAGAAA
>CM054139.1:1383433-1385933 GCA_028751875.1 Rapana venosa | reverse complement strand
GGTGGCTGCCACCTCGGGTGGGTAACTCACTCAGTCTGGCTCTGTGACTTAGCTAATACTGCCGTTAGTAGGGGGCTTAGTAGGTGGTGTCCTGCGTATGTGAGCTCAGAACAGGCACCACTGATCACCGCCAAAGTGATCCAGCAGCAGTGCAGGGCCCCTCTGGCTGGTGACCCCACGGCTGACTGATAGTGATGGGCTCCCTGTGGACTTCTGACCCTGAAGATGAGACATAACGAATCTGGGGATGGCTGTGGCGGGGAGATTGGGATGAGCGGCGTGAGAACAGCAGGGCGGGGACGTCACAGAAGATGAGGCAGTAAAAATAAATTGTTCGGCCAACTAACAACAGAAGTAACAACACTCAGCCAAGTTCTCTCCAAAGTCGAAATAAAGCTACCTTAATGGTAGGTAAAAATGGTCGCATACGCAAAATCTTACTATTGGTAAAACTCCCTCCTTCCTCCCCACCTACCCAACCCAACCAAAATAAGTTCACATACTGAAACATTTGTTAAAAAAACAGAACATGATATTAATAATCTTTGAAACACAATGTTCGTAAACTACTGTTTTTTTTTTATACAATCCCAAGCAAGGGCAATAAATTGTCCAAAAAATCTGAGAAATGTTTCATTTTTGGACATAAGTCAAAGTAAAAAATCAAACTTTTATTTCCAGAGTGTTTTAACTTTTATTTCCAGATTGTACATTAAACAAGCAATGCGTTTATTTTTTTCTATCAAGACAGCCATCTAAATAAATATCAAAACAGAAAAAAGGAAACAAATTGAAAAAATAAGAAGATAGAAAAAAATATGTCAAACTTTTATTTCATCCAGACTGTACATTAAACAAGCAATGGGTTTACTTTTGTCATCAGAACACCCACCTAACAAAAAGAAAACAATAAAAAAGAAACAGATTAAAAAAGACATAGAAAAATTAGTCCCATAAAAGAACAAAAAAGTGATATAATGCGAGACATTAAAAAACATAATTATCACGTTATAACATGTTACCATCACATTAACCATCATCCCCTTTTTTCTCTCTTCCTCGTATGTTCTTAGACACACACAGACACAGACACACACAGACACACACATACACAAAAACAGACACACACACACACATTCACACACACACACACACACACACACACACACACACACACACACCACACACACACACACACACACACACACACAACACACACACACACACACACACACGCACACGCACACGCACACACACACACACTGATCCCAATCTACCTACCTATCTATCTATCTATCTATCTATCTATCTATCTATCTATCTATCTATCTATCTATCTATCTATCTATCTATCTATCTATCTATCTATCTCTCTCTCTCTATCTCTCTCTCTCGCTATCTATCTATCTATCTATCTATCTATCTATCTATCTATCTATCTATCTATCTATCTATCTATCTATCTATCTCTCTATCTCTCTCTCTCTCTATCTATCTATCTATCTTTCTGTCTGTCTGTCTATCTATCTATCTATCTATCTATCTATCTATCTATCTATCTATCTATCTATCTATCTATCTATCTATCTATCTATCTATCTATCTATCTATCTATCTATCTATCTATCTATCTAACTATCTATCTATCTATTTATCTATCTATCTATCTATCTATCTATCTATCTATCTATCTATCTATCTATCTATCTATCTATCTATCTATCTATCTATCTATCTATCTATCTATCTATCTATCTATCTATCTATCTATCTATAATAATAATAATGTATGGAATTTATATAGCGCTGAATCTTGTAAAGCAACATATCAAAGCGCTCAGATGACATTTTTTAATATCGAGGATAATGGAATAAGCACTTATGTGCTTTTTTACATCCAGTTCCCGTGTGTATGCGGTTTTGTAAGTTTTGTCATCTGTTCCCACCGGCACACAATGGCCTACTCTTTCGAAAAGCGGAACAGGATTTAACGTGTGTGCAAGATGTTCTGCATGCGTTCGCACAGGGGCCTCGGTTTATAGTCTCATCCGAAGGACTTTGACATTCAGTTCGATTTTTTTGTCAAACTGGGAAGAAAGGGCGAGGCTGGGAATCGAACCCAGAGCCTCACGGTTACTATCTATCTATCTATCTATCTATCTATCTATCTATCTATCTATCTATCTATCTATCTATTATCTATCTATCTATCTATTATCTATCTATTATCTAATCTATCTACTCTTATCTCTCTATCTCTCTCACCTCTCTATCTATCTATCTATCTATCTATCTATCTATCTATCTATCTATCTATCTATCTATCTATCTATCTATTATCTATCTATCTATCTATCTATCTTCTCTCTCTCTCTCTCTATCTCTCTCACTCTCTATCTATCTATCTATCTATCATCTTCTACTATCTATCTATCTATCTATCTATCTATCTATCTATCTATCTATCTCTCTCACTCTCTATCTATCTATCTATCTATCT
>CM054139.1:1360933-1378433 GCA_028751875.1 Rapana venosa | reverse complement strand
TTTCTGTCTGTTTGTCTTTTTGTCTATCTGTTTTCTGTCTCTTTTACACCCATGGAGAGAGAGAGAGAGAGAGATGAGGAGAGGTCGATGAAGAGAGAGAGGAGAGAGAGAGAGACAGACAGACAGACAGGACAGACAGATAGAATAGAAAAATTGAAAGATTGATAGATAGGACTAGAAGACAGATAGATCGATAGATAGATAGGAAGACAGATAGACAGACAGACATGGACAGGCAGTAGATAGACAGACAGCCAGGCAGCCAGCAACTAGATAGATAACTATGAAAAATGACTGGAAGCAGCAAGTTTCAGAGAGAGGAGACGAGACTGAAGAGAGAGAGGAGAGATGGAGAGAGAGTGGAGAGAGAGAGATGAGGAGAGAGAGAGGATGAGAGCGAGAGACGGAGAGGGTAGAGAGAGAGAGAGACGAGAGAGTATGTGGAGAGAGAGAGAGAGGAGGGAGAGAGGTTAACTTTGGTTTCGCAACATGCAACATAAATATTATATGCCATGAAACCAATCGTTCTTTTACTTGATACGGCAAAACAAGTACAAGCTTTCACACTTCTCTCATCGTAGATGTCCTTGTATACATTTCTTCTTCAGACTGACTTCGCATGATCTGTTTTATTCAAATAAGGCCATTAAGATTTATTGGGATTAGGGGTGTTGTTGTTGGAGAGTTGCATGCCTGTAATTGATGAGTGCAAGCGCTTTCGATTTGTTTTTTTTTACAAGTTCAGCGCTATATAAAATTCCAATTATATTATTATTATTATTATTATTATTATTGTTGTTGTTTTGTTGTTGTTGTTGTTGTTCTTCTTCTTCTTCTTCTTCTTCTTCTTCTTCGAACGATCAGACAGCAACTATTATTGTATATGAGCGAAAATGCGTTGTGCTGCCTTTAAGCGCCTGACAAGTCAGGCCCAGCGCATCCGACTTCGGGTTTGGGAAAGAATAATCTTTTAAGTCTTTCTAGAAAAAAGACACGCAGGGGGAAGGACCAAGGTGGCAGAAATAGACAGGAAGGAAATGACGAAGAAAATGAAAACAACCGGCAGAAACAAGAAAGTGATAGAAAAGAGGAGGAATTTTTGAACAGAATTTCCAGAAGGTGGGATGCTATCCTCAGTTCTGACAGGCCCCCGCATCTCACCGGGGCTGGGGTGTGGGGGTAGGGTGGGGTTAACTTCAGTTCTGATAGAATTCTCCACAGAAGTAAAACTATACACATTATGGTGGAAAACAAACAAGGTGGAATATATTCATCTGAATGATTTCAAAACGAAGCTGTTTTCATTCCAAACAAGCAAATGCATAACATTATTCAATGTGACATTCATGGGTGAATTTAAACAAAAATGGATTTCCAGGAAGTTGATTGGGATATTACCAATGTGTTACCAGATATCAGTCATTTACTTTTTTGGTTTATCGTTAACATTTCCCCCTTTTTTTTTTTATAGTAAGCGTTTTTAACTCGATAAACCTTATCTTTTCTATGTCTCTCTACTATTGTCTACTTCAGGAATGTGTTTGGTAACTCTCTTCCACCTTATCTTCTCTCCTTCTCTATCCTCCTTCTTTTTCTCCTCCTTTTTTCGATCGTTCTCCTCCTCTTCTCGTTCTTCTTTTTTCTTTTTCTTTTCTTCTCTCGCTTTCTTGTTCTTGTTCTTTTTTTCTTGTTCTTATTCTTGTTGTTGTTTGTTGTTGTTGTTGTTGTTCTGTTGTTGTTGTTGTTGTTTGTTGTTCTTCTTCATTTCTTCTTCCTCTTTTGATTGTTGTTGTGTTGTTGTTTCTTCTTCTTCTTCTTCTTCTGTCTGCCTCCTCCTCCTCCTTACCCTCCTCCTCCTTCTCTTCCTCTTCCTCCCCTCTCTCCTCCTCTCTATCCTTCCTCTACCGGTACACTTTCTATATAAGGAACTCATGTTACTAAATCCGTCTTATTGTATTCACAAGTTAAAAAAAAAACAATCTTTTTACTAACTGTAATAGGCTTTTAAAAATAACCCACCAGCAGGCGAAACTAAGCAATTTTTTCACGTCAAAAGATGCCAGAAAACCAGAAAAAAAAACAAATAAAAAAAAGATACCCCCAACATCCTTTAGCTCTTGAAATGAACGGAAAGGGCGTGAAATTCTGTAGAAAGACAGAAAAGAAAAGAAAAAAACAAACATCAAACAACAAAATAAAAAGCAGGGCATTCAAACTTTTCAGTGACGTTGAATGAAGCGGAAGAGGAGGGACAGGAAGAGGAAGAGAATGGAGAGAAGGAAGGAGGAGGAGGGGGGGGGGGGTAGACGCAGAGAAACCTGGAACATAGCGAGCACGCGTGTGCTCGCACGCACGCACGCACACACACACAAACACACACACACTCTCTTTCTGTCCAAACCAATCCAATCTATCTCTCTATCTCTCTATCCCCCCCTCTCTCTCTATATATCTATCTATCTATCTATCTATCTATCTATCTATCTATCTATCTATCTATTATCTATCTATCTATCTACCTATCTATCTATCTATCTATCTGTCTGTCTGTCTGTCTGTCTATCTATCTATCTATCTATCTATCTATCTATCTATCTGTCTGTCTGTCTGTCTGTCTCTGTCTATCTATCTATCTATCTATCTATCTATCTATCTGTCTGTCTGTCTGTCTCTGTCTATCTATCTATCTATCTATCTATCTATCTATCTATCTATCTATCTATCTATCTATCTATCTATCTATCTATCTATCTATCTATCTATATGTCTGTCTGTTTATCTATCTATCTATCTATCTATCTATCTATCTATCTATCTATCTATCTATCTATCTATCTATCTATCTATCTATCTATCTATCTATCTATCTATCTATCTATCTATCTATCTATCTATCTATCTATATGTCTGTCTGTCTATCTATCTATCTATCTATCTATCTATCTATCTATCTATCTATCTATCTATCTATCTATCTATCTATCTATCTATCTATCTGTCTTTCTGTCTGTCTGTTTATCTTATCTATCTATCTATCTATTACTATCTATCTATCTATCTATCTATCTATCTATCTATCTATCTATCTATCTATCTATCTATCTATCTATCTGTGTATGTATGTATGTATGTATGTATGTATCTATCTGTCTATCTATGTATCTATCTACCGATCTATGTATCTATCTATGTATCTATCTATGTATCTATGTATCTATCTATCTATCTATCTATCTATCTGTCTGTCTGTCTGTCTGTCTATCTATCTATCTATCTATCTGTCTGTGTGTATCTGTCTGTCTGTCTGTCTATCTATCTATCTATCTGTCTATCTGTCTGTCTGTCTGGCTGTCTATTTATGTATCTATCTATCTTAATATATATATATATATATATATATATATATATATACATTTGATGCAAACAATTCAAAGGTCATTGAACCAAAACTTAGATCAACTAATTTTCATGAACATACGCATGCGTGCAAAAGCGCAACCTCCCCCCCCCCTCACAGACGCACTCTCCATTTTCCTCTCCTTAATAGTTCCTTAGAGAGTTGTTTTAGAGAATAGTTTTACCAGCATCACTGAGGTCAGTGGTCTGGGAGGGCTACAGGAGATCATAGAACTCCACAGAGACAGATAAAGATGGCGAGATGGTAGCATGTTTGAACCTTATCTTTTTTTCTCCTCTAAAACTGGAAGTAACAGTCACATCAAAATCAAGCTTTGCTGATGGAAAGCATCAACAATAAATGGTAGCGGTTTATTTGAAAAAAATGTAAGAAAAGAGAGAGAGAGAGAGAGAGGAGAGAGAGAGAGAGAGAGAGAGAGAGAGGGGGGAGAGAGAGAGGGGAGGGAGTGAAAGAGAGAGAAGAGAGAGAGAGAGAGAGAGAGAGAGAGAGAGAGAGAGAGATGAGAGAGAGAGAGAGAGAGAGAGAGAGAGAGAGAGAGAGGGAGAGAGAGAGATTTAATTCTTTTATAATTTTATTATTTTATTTCGAGGATAATGGAATAAGCATTCATAAGTTTTCTTCATCCAGTCTCCCTGTGTAATGCAGTTTGGTAAATTTTGTCATCCGTTCCCACTGGCACACAATTGCCTACTCTTCCGAAAAGCGGAACTGGTTTAACGTGTGTGCAAGACGTACTGCTTACGTTTGTACACGGGACCTCGGGTTATAGTCTCATCCGAAGGACTTTTGGAGAGAGTGGAGTCGGCACTGATATTAACTCCAGAGGAAAAATCCTCTTGAACGAGATTCAAACCCGGGTCAGCAGATCACGAGTACATCACTCTAACCATCAGGCTATCCCGTCCCCCAAGAGAGAGAGAGAGAGAGAGAGAGAGAGAGAGAGAGAGAGAGAGAGAGAGAGAGAGAGAGAGAGAGAGAGAGAGAGAGAGTCTCTGTTGTATGTAATATGTGTGCTATTTGTAGATCAAGAACAGACGTACTGACAGACCGAAAAGTTTCGTAAGATATGCCGCCGGTAGCAACATGGCGGACAGGAAATCACGTGACATACAATCCCATCAGGCAACAGAGGAAAAAAAACAGCCTGTATTATATCTTTGTCTTTTTATGTGTAGGACCCCCCCCCCCTCTCTCTCTCTCTATCTCTCTCTCTCTCTGTGGCAGCCTTTCTTTATATTTGTGTAAAGCCTTTAGAATAAAAGAAATATCTTGGTTTCTTATGTAACATTTTTTGTAACTGATTTTTATTGCGGTGGTTGTGGTTATACAATAACATTTTGGGGTTTTTTTGGGTTTTTTTTGAGTGCTTCTTTATTTTTCTCACTAAAATACTAAGCAGTTTGGCAACCCCCCTTCATGTATGGGCCAATGGCCTTTTTGTGAATAAATCTTTCGAGTTCGAGTTCGAGTTCTCTCTCTCTCTCTCTCTCTCTGTCTCTCTCTCTCTCTCTCTCTCTCTCTCTCTCTCTCTCTCATCTCTCTCTCTCTCCTTTCTCTCTTCCTCTTCCTCTCTCTCTCTCTCTTTCTCTCTGTCTGTCTGTCTTACCCCCCTATCTGTCTCATTTCAGAGTCAGAGCTCTCTCTCTCGTCTCTGTCTCTCTTTCTCTCTTTATCACTCTCTTGCTGTCTTCTCTACCTCTCTTTCTCTCTGTCTCTCTCCCATCCCTTTCTCTCGTCTCATTTCCAGAGCTCAGAGTTCTATGAGTTCTCTCTCTCTTCTCTCTTCTCACGCTCTCTCACTCTCTCTCTCTGTGTGTCTTAAGGGCAGGTGCCAGACTATTACTCCCTTTTTTTACATACAATTATTTAATGAAGTATTTAAGAAAAGGCATAATATCCAGGTATGGGAAAGACCTTGTCATTCCAATTCATTAAAAAGGTAACATAGATAATCGTAGATAATTATAGATGGTTGTATCTTTACTATAGTACAAATTTTAAATTGTTACAGCAAAAATATTACAAGTAATCGGCTCTACTCTTGGTTGGCAATGAAAACAGCTTGATATCGAAATCTAGCAGGACTTTCGTAAGCATTTATTCTACTACTGACCATAGTTTTGTTTATACTTGTTGTGTTCCAGAAAGGCTTGTCCCAGAGAGTGTAAGAAGTTGTATGTTGCTTTTGTCGATTTTAGAAAGCATTTGACTCAGTAAGGCATGTTAAAATTATTACAGTGCATTAGAAATCAGGGTGTAAATGGAAGATTCTGCTGTTCGTACAAGCAATGTACAGGCTTTAGTTTTCATGTGTCAGATCCGACCTTTGATATACACAGCTCTTTGACTGTCAATAGGGGTGCTGCGACCAAGGTTGTGTACTGAGTTCCAACTCTGTTTCAAATGTTTATTAACCAGCTAGCAAATGATATGTCTGCGAAAGGTAACATGGCATTCAGCTAAGGCCAGGTCTCATGGAATTGTTTGTGCTGTCTTTTTTGCATGACTGATGTTGTCTTGTTATCATCTACTCCAGGGCGTCTTCAAACAGTTGAATGTGCCTCAAAGATATGTGCTGTTCTTAAATGAAATATTAAAAGTAAACAAAGTTAAAAACTAAAATTATGGTTTTTAGGATTATGGTGGGTTTTTGGGCAGAGATGAAGAATGGCTGTTTTTCGAAATGTTAAAATCTAGTGAAATAGTAAATTAAAGTATTGTTATTTTGGGATTCAATTTTTGTGTCAACGAAACTAAGCATCCAAAGTTGGACACTGAAATTCAATTATGAATCGGAAAGAAAGGCCTTATTTAGTTTAATAAAGGCGGTTTTGAAAAACAAATGGTTATTACCTGTCAGATATACTTTAAAGTATTTGATATCAAAATACAGCTATTATATTGTATTCTCTGCAAGTTTGAGGGATTAAGGTCAGATTAGACTGTTTAGAAAAAATGTCTTGTAATGTGCATGCAAGCGTCTTTTCTGGGGCTCCCCCTCAAAACTCCTATCAAAATGGTGTACGGAGAACTGGGAAGATACCCTCTATATGTCCAATACCAGCATTTCTGCTTTTCGATTCTGGGTTTAAAATACTTCAGATGGACAATCACAGATTACCTCGGCAAGGCACTTACGAAATTGCAACTAAGGCTTGATAATAATGCAAAGATGCTGGGTTTCTAACATAAGAGTGTTTTTTATGTGATGTGGCTTGAATATCGTATTGTCTTCAGGCAGGGTGTTGGGGTTGTATACAAATGTATGCAGTGTTTTCAGGCAAAGACTAGATAGTTTGTTTATTCAGGAATGGCCAAAGTGTTATAAACGAATCATGACAGATACTCCTATTTACAGATCTTTAATAAACTGTGTTTGAAAGGAATCTTATATTTTGTAGTATTGATGTGTATTGCTTAAAGTTGCTTTGATCTCAAGTCCAGAATCTAAGTGTACTTTTACCATTTAAATAATAATCGTTCACGATACAGTCCCCTAATTTGCAAGACAAACTTGTGTTCCTTTTTGTGAGAATGTAAGTGGGATGAATATCTGTTGATATATTACTTGTGTTCAATGTTATGCAGATCTTAGAGTAAATTCATTCCCATAACATTCTTCATCTTCCGTTGTCTGATGTTCCATTGGTCTAATAACTGTACATCGTTTTTCTTTGCAGATATCAAAGTACCATATTTTTTGCCAGGCGAGTAGACAATTGCGCAACACAGTTCAGCTTGATTTAATGCTGTTTAAATGTTTGTGCAAGTGTTAGGCTCCTATCGGTTTCTTCTTTGGAGTTCAAGTTACAGAATAAGATTGGCTTTTTACGTCTCTAAGATTGCTTACGTTCTCTCTCTCTCTCTCTCTTCTTTCTCTCTCTCTCTCTCTCTCTCTCTCTACTCTCTCTCTCTCTCTCTCTACTCTCTGTCTCTCTGTCTCTCTCTCTCTCCTCTGTGCTTCTTCTCTCTCCTCTACCTCTCTCTCTCTCTCTCTTTCTCTCTCTCTCTCTCTTCTCTCTCTCTCTCTTTCCTTTTAAGAATGAATTCCTTGGCAGAGACTAATAAATGTGATTATCTACTAGGTACACTTTCCCTATTCATTCCTTAAATGCCCAAGTTGTTCTGGTTTTGTTCATTGACCAACTACAAATAGATGCTTAGTAATTGTAAAGTGACTTTTAACGTTAACAGTTGTAAACGTATGTTGATCAAGCAAAAGGGGAAGATACGTATTTAAAATTACTTTTTATGTACATAATTGATAATCTGTTTCACTTTGATATGTTATACACAGGGTTGTTACTGAAAATGTCAGTCATTGTTGTTTTCTTACACGTTTTATTACATTGTCACAACTGGCTTGGGGTGAATGAATGAGATGAGTTTAGCTTGCTGCGCTTCTGATGACTAGCTTTTGGGTACAAAAAACTAAACGAGTATGGTGTGAAAGTATACTGTTCTTTTTCCTGTTGTATTGTGGCCCAATGGCCGATGTACATTAAACAAGTTCCGAGTTCCGAGTTCTGTGTGTCCCTCTTTCTCTCTTTGTCACTCTCTTGCTGTCTCTCTCTACGTCTCTTTCTTTCTGTCTGTCTCTCTCCCCCTCCCTTTCTCTGTCTCATTTAAGAGTTCAGAGTTTTCTCTGGCTATCTCTGTCTCTCTCAGTCTTCCATTTCTGTCTTCTCTCTCTCTGTGTCTCTATCTCTCTCTATCTGTCTGTCCTTCTGTCTCTTTTGTTGTTGTTGTGATATTTTTGGTGTATGCTTTTGATTTGTTTTGTTTTTAGCAGGAGTGACTGCAAGTGAGGAGATTGACAAAGGTCTTTATTTCTTTATTCACTGTATCGGTGGTCTAGAGGTAACGCGCCTGTCTAGAAAGCGAAAAGTCCGGGTCTGAAGTGTGCGGCGGTTCGTACCCCGTTTGGACCGGAAATTTTTCCCCCATCCATTAGACCATGAGTGGTGGTCTGGGCGCTAGTCTTTCGGATGAGACGATAAACCGAGGTCCCGTGTGTTACACGTAATTATTTAGCGCATGTAAAAAAACCCACGGCAACAAGAGAGTTGTCCCTGGCAAAATTCTTAGAAAAAAGCCACTCTGATAGGGAAACAAATACAGCTGAAGAAAAAAAAAAAGGGTGAAAGGGTGGCGCAGCGCTAAGTGGCGACGCGTTCTCCCGCTCTCCCCGGGGAGAGCAGCCCGAATTTCACGGGGAGAAATCTGCCGTGACTTAAAGTGGTATGAAATAAAATCTGAGCGCTTTGATTTGTTGCTTTACAAGATTCAGCGCTATATAAATTCCATACATTATTATTATTATTATTATTATACGTATGGTAGTGAAACGATTAATTCCCTCTGAAAGACAGTAGAAAGCTGTTGATTTTTCTGATTATCACTCTTTCACACAATTTAGAACATTTGTCTCTATATGTTGATTTGTTTTTACAAGATACAGCGCTATATAAATGCTATTTATTATTATTATTATTATTATTATTATTATTATTATTATTATTATTATTATTATTATTATCCTCCTCATCCTCCTCATTATTAATATTATTATTATTATTATTATTATTGAGGAGGCACCGTGGTCGAGTGGTTTAGGCGGTCAACTCGTGATCCAGAGGTCGCGGGTTCGATCCCCGCTCGGCTCGGTGTTGTGTCCTTGGGAAAGACACTTTACTCCTATTTTCCTCACTCCACCCAGGTGTACAAGTGGGTACCAGCTCTGCTGGGGAAGTATCTGGCGACAGACTAGCGTTCTGTCACAGGGGTGGTGAAAAACCATCAGTTCGCATTACGCTACAGAAACCGGGATAAGCTCCGGCTCTATGGGCCTTCTGGCTCGAAAGAACATACTTCTATTATTATTATTATATTGTGTTGGCCTGTCCTGTTCCTGTGCTAAAAATTGCCTCTTCCTCATTCACTTTCACTTATCTCCTAGTCCTGTAGACCGTGGGGGCACCACTGAAGATTTTGCAACCAGCTTCCTCCACTCCTCGCGGTCCTCTGCTTTCTGGAGCAAATCGTTCCACTCAAGGCTACCAGTCCACTCTCTGATGTTGTCTTCCCATCGTTTTCTCTGTCTGCCTCTTCTTCGTCTCCCTCCTTGTACTGTTCCCTGTAGTAGGACAGTCTTGGCCAGTCCAGATGTTCACAGTGCGACGTGCCCGTACCATGGTCGCTAAATTTTCATTGCTAGAATAACATTTGTTTATTTCAATTTTTTCTTCGTTATCCGACTAGAACTCAGAAGTTATTCATTTATTAATTTTTTTTTATACCACTTTAAGTCACTGCAGATTTCTCTGCGTGAAATTCGGACTGCTCTACCCCGGGGAGAGTACGTCGCCACAAGAGCAGCGCCACCCATTTTTTTTCTTTTTTCCTGTCTGCAACTGTATTTGTTTTCCCATCAGAGTGGCTTTTTTTCTACAGAATGTTGCCAGGGACAACTCTCTTGTTGCTGTGGGTTCTTTAAATTGCGCTAAATAATTATGTGTAACACACGGCACCTCGGTTTATCGTCTCATCCGAAAGACTAGTGCCAAGACCACCACTCATGGTCTAATGGGTGGGGGAAAAGTTTCGAGTTCACCACCGCACACTTCCGATCCGGACTTTTCGCTTTCTAGATAGGCGCATTACCTCTAGACCACCGATCTTCCTAACTAATTGTTAGAATTAATCCATTGTTAGAATTGATTAGGTTAATCCATTGTTAGAATTGATTAGGTTAATCCATTGTTAGAATTGATTAAGTTAATCCATTGTTAGAATTTATTAGGTTAATCCATTGTTAGAATTTATTAGGTTAATCCATTGTTAGAATTGATTAAGTTAACCCATTGTTAGAATTGATTAGGTTAATCCATTGTTAGAATTGATTAAGTTAATCCATTGTTAGAATTTATTAGGTAAAGCCATCGTTAGAATTGATTAGGTAAAGCCATTCTTAGAATTGATTAGGTTAATACATTGTTAGATTTGATTAGGTTAATCCATTGTTAGAATTTATTAGGTTAATCCATTGTTAGAATTGATTAGGTTAGTTCATTGTTAGAATTTTGCGTATGTGATCGTGACTGTCCACCACTGAGGTAGCCGCATTCCGACTTCTTGCAACATTGTTGACGAAGATCGCTAAGATCGTTAAATCTGATATTACATGAGGTTTTACGTCTGTTCGCTTAAAGCCATCTTAGACCACTTAACGTGAGGATAGACGAAGCTTTGAGAATTACAATAAAAGTACAGGTTAATGCTGAAAGGTTAAAATAATATGTGCAAATAAACTACAATGAATCACTATGTATGCTTTGCATATGTAATTTACACTTAGAGTGAGATAAACATGAAAAACAAGAGTACTGCTGCGTTACTACCACTACTACTACTACTACTACTACTACTACTACTACTACTACTACTACTACTACTACTACTACTACTACTACTACTACTACTCCTACTCCTGCTGCTGCTGCTACTGCTGCTCGCTCTACTACTACTACTACTACTACTATACTACACTACTACTACTACTTACTACAACTACTACTAACTACTACCTACAACTGCTACACTACTACTACTACTACTACTGCTGCTGCTGCTGCTGCTGCTGCTGCTGCTGCTGCTAGATCTACTACTACTACTACTACTACTACTACTACTACTACTACTACTACTACTACTACTACTACTGTTGCTGCTACTACTACTACTACTACTACTACTACTACTACTACTACTACTACTACTACTACTGCTGCTGCTGCTGCTGCTGCTGCTGCTACTACTACTACTACTACTACTACTACTCCTACAACTACCACTAAATGGAATTTATATAGTGCTATATCTTGCAAAAAAGAAATTTTACGTTTCGTTACTAATCGTTTAGAACACATAGAGAAAATAATAGTAAAAAAAATCACTCACCTCCTGCCCACCATTCTAAACCGTTATCAATATTGTTTTGAACTTCATAAGCAGGACACAAGTCGTGCAAAACAACACAAATAGCTATCCTTCCAATCTTACATGCCTTGCAATGCTTTTCTGACCCCAGTCGCCCCAAAAAGATTATGCAAATGTGACATCCTACAAGCCAAAATCACACAAAGATCTCTCATGCAAAATATAATGCACATTGCATAATACACACACCCCATGCCCGCAGTCTTGAGTGCACACACTCACGCACACACGCATACAAAGCACACACGGAAACACACACACAGACTACAAAAATGCACTGCATACACCACACAGACTACCAACATACACACACACAGACACACACAGACACACACAGACACACGCACACTCTATCTCTCTATCTTTCTGTCTGTCTGTCTGTCTGTCTCTCACACCTTCTTTGAAAGGCCATTCTTTTTGCAAAAAAACCACAGCTACACATGCAGACACACGGGTACACATAAACAAACTCCCCCCCCAACCCCCATTCCCCCCAATCCACCCCCCCACATACAGAAACACCCCCAAAAAGTTTAAACCCAGACACCCCCCTCCCCCCCACACACTACACTTTACAAAACCCACCCCCCACCCCTCACCCCACCCCCTAAAAACCACCCACCCCCCCCACCCACCCCCCCCAACCCCCCACACTACACATACAAAAAACCCATCCCCAAAACGTCCCCTTTTTCCCCCTCCTGAAACCAAACAAACACACACACACACAAACACACGGGGACACACACACACAAACACACACAAAACAAAACGGGACCACACACACACCCACACACACACAAAACAAACCACACACACCACACACACACACAACACACCACACACACACACCCCAAGGTTTCCCTGAGAGCCCATTTTCTTTTGCAAGAGAAGGGAATAAGCGGTTTAAGCCGATATAAGGAGGCAGGCAGAAGATAAAAAAAGGGAACATTGAAAAAGCCCTTCTTCCTTTCAGGGGGGAAAAAAAAGAGGCATTGGGGAAAATAAGAAGAGAGAAAATGAGAGAAGGGGAAGGAGGGGAGAGAGAGAAAATTTACCCGAACCAAAATATTTTATTGGGGGTTTAATTGAAAAACCCGGGAGGCTTTTTTTTACACCAGGCCCTAAAAGGGGAAAAAGTGAAAAAACAGAAAAAACCCAAATTTTGACTTTTAAAAAAGATAATGTCAAAAGCAAAAAAATGAATCTTTCAAAAAACCCCTTTTCAATTTTTACTGAAGGTAAATGAAATCAATGAAAGACCACAAAGTAAACCAATCGAAAAAAAAAAAAACCAAATTAAAAAAAAAAACACTAAACAAACCCCCTTCCTTGCCCAAAAAACCCCCCCCCAAAAACAGAAAACCCCCCCCCCAAAAAAAACCAAAAAAAAATCCCACAACACACCACACCCCACGCACCCCCAACCGCTCGAAACGCGCGCACCCCAACGCACGAAAAACGCCCCAAAAAACACCACAAAAAACCCCCAACACACACAAAACAAATACGGCGACTTTATGCCCCGGACACGCAACAAACCCCGTGCGAGTTTGAAACAAACCCATACAAATCGTCCAGGAAAAAAATTTTTCCAAAAAAAATAAAAAAAACATGTACATTACCTCACTATTAAAAACAGCCTTAGGTTTCATAATCACCAAAAACCAAAAACCACAAACTTTCCCAAACCGTCAAAAAAAAAAAACAAAAATAAAACATTTTTTGAAGCACGAGAAGAAAAAAAAAAAAAAAAAAAAAAAAAAAAAACCCAGAGCATCAAGAAAACCCCTTCCCCCCCCCCCCACACCCCACAAAACACAGGCACCACACACAAACACACACACACACACAAACACACACAAAAAACCACACACACACACACACAGACACCCCACACACACACACCCCAAAAAACACACGGGGCCCCGCGCGCGCGCGCGCGCGGCGCGCCCTTAACCCAAAAAACACCCCACTTTCAAAACACACATACACACATTTGCCGCCCCTCCCACGCAAAAAAACCGCACCCCAAAACACACAGAGTTCAAAAAGGGCGGGCTCACCCAAGGGATATTACAAAAAATTTAAAACAATTGTGTGGGAAAACTTTTTTTTTTTAAAAAAGATAAAATAGGCTTCTTTTTCCCTTTTAAAAGGAGGGGGTTTTTTGGGTTCCAAAATTTTTGGCAACCAGAATAAAAAAGGGGAAAAGACTTTAAACAATGGGTTTCCCTTGGGCCGAGGAGTAACAAAAACGGCTTTTGTTACGAACTTTAAAAAAAACAGGGAACCCTGCAAAGATAATGGGGGGGGAAAAAGTTTATTCAATTAATTTTATACATAAAACCCCTTTTTATTAAAGAGACAATGTAAACTAAAAGGAAAATGTTCAACCTTTGTACTTTTATTTTTTTTTCAAAAGGAAAAGGTAGTTCTAAAGCAAAATTAAAACTTAAAAGAGAAGGGTTTAAAAAACCCCTTCCTCAAGTTGTCGTAAAAAAAAAGTTTTTTATTTTTTTTTGCCAAACCCCAAAAGCATTTTGGAGGCAAAATTAAAGACGGGTTTTAATTTTAAGCAAAGAAAAATATTTTTCGTGTATGCGGGATCAAGGAAAATGTTTTTTTTTTGGGTTTAAATTTGGGGAATAGCTTTTTAAGATAATTTTTTAAAATACAAAAAAAAACATGAAAAGACCATGAAAAGGGTTTTTAAATCTATTTTAAACCAAGTATTTTAAAATTATATTTGCCCTCTTCAAAACCCTTTTTTTCGTAAATTTTTAAATTCCATTTATTTTGGGTTTTTAAAAAAATTTTTTGGGCGCTTTTGGGTCTTTTTTGAAACAACCATTTTTTTTGGGTTTTCATGGATGGAGAGCCAGGGTGGTTGCACCTGTCCAGCGGCTAGATTGTTTAAAGTTTTTTTGCAAAATTTTTTAAACCCACAGATTTCCACAACCATGATCCGCTGTATGTATTAGGGTGGGTGGGAAAAATTTTCCCCCAAGGGGAAAAAAAAAGGGAAAAGGAAGACCCAAGATAAAAATTAAAAAAGAGGACGGGCCCTAGCAGGGAAACCTTGAGGAATACCAAAACTTTACTAAAAAAGGGGAGACAAAAATTAAAAATCTTGATAAACATTTTGTCTCTTTTATCAAAAAAAAGAGGTAATTTTTTTTTAAGTGAGTCTGCGCAAAAAAACCCAACTAGCCAGTTTTTTTCTAGGGGGGTAAAATAAATTTAAAACCCAAATGCCGGGGCAAAGCCCTTAAAAAAAAAATTCCCTCCATTTAAGATTTTAAATTTTTTAATATTTAAATGCCTTTTGCTCTATGAGATTGGGGGGGTGCAGAAATGGCAAAAATTGTTTTTCTTTTAAAAAAGCCACTTTAAATTGGATGAAAAAGTTTTTTTGTAAAGTGTGACAGAAAAAATTTTTGCTTTAAAAGATTTTTTTCCCAAAAGGTTTGATAAGATAAGAAAACGAAAAAAGGTCATATTTGGGAAAAGGGTCTTTTGGATTTTCCAAATTTTAAAAGAACGGTAAAAAAATTTTGGGCCCATCTTTAAAAACTTTTGGGGATAAAAATTTTTTTTAATACAGAAAATTAAAGAAAGGGAAAGAATTTTCAGAAATTACTTGCGGGGGGAAATCTTAAAAAATTTTTTGCGGTCAAAAATTATCAAACCCCCAGGGGAGCTTTTTTCCCTTTAAATAAAACAAAATTTCCCTTTTTTGCACAAAAATTGTACACCAAATATTTTAAGGATTTTTTTGGCTTTAAAATTTGCTTCGATTTACAAAAATCCTGTAAAAGAGTAAGTTTTTTTTGAATTCTGAGGGGTCAATTTTCCCAAATTTTTCTGAAATAAAACAAAAGGGGTTTTTTTAAACCCTTTTCGGCAGAAGACCCATAACCTGTTTGAAGCACATGGTGAAATGTTTTAAAACCCGGCTAACTGATTAATTGCTTTCCATAGAGACTTGTTCCTTTAAGGAAAACTCACAAAAATTTTTCCCTTTTTTTGGGGCAATTTCGTTTCAAAAATTTTCACAAAAATTACGTTGCCCTTTAAAATTTTTTTTTTCATTTTTTCCCTTTGTTGATTTTAATAATTTAATCTGGGACAGCTATAGTTTTCCATAAATTTCATCCGAAAAACCAGGGGGGTTTTTAATCTCTAGCTTTAAAACCATTTTTTGTTTTCAAGGGGGGCATGACCCATCAAAAAAATTGCCCGGAAAAAGTACTATACCAAATTTCAAGTGCTTTGTCGGGGTCAGAAAAACGGAAAAAAACTTTGAGAAATTTTCCCTTTACAAAAAATCGAACAAAAAAATTTTCTTTTTCCATTAAACGTTCTTTAGCTGCGAAAAGAAATGTTTTTTGGTTTTGCATCTGGGTATTTTAGCCCCTTTTTTTTTTAGCCCCAAGTAATACATCCCGGAAGTGACACTAAACCATAGCCCAGGTACAGACATTTCCCACAATGTTAAATGGAGATTGGGGGGTATTTTTTGGTCAATCATGTTTCAGAGTGAAGTTTTTTCCCCTTGGTGGATTTTTTAAAAACTAATTCCCGACGTTTATACCCCTCAAATTTTTTTGTTTTCCCATTTATCATTGGGTTTAAGAAAAATAAAAATTTTTAAATCCCCCGAGTAAAAAAAAATTTCAGTTAAAATAGTTAAAAACGCCCACCCAAACATTTTTTTCCCCAAAAATTATAAAACCCAAACAAAATGCGTGCTTGGGGGTTTTCCGTTTACAAAAAAACGACTAGAAATTTGGTTTGGGGGGGCCGCCTTTCCGGGCGGACTTAAAAGCCAAAAACATTCAATCCCATAGTTACAAAAAAATTTTACCCGTTTTATAATTTCCCTGACTGATTTTATATAATTTAATTAACCCCGTTTTCTAATTTGGTTTTGGCATTTGGGCTGATAAAAATATACCCTCGGAACTGATTTTAAAATATCATCGCAACACTATTTTACAACCTTGACTCAGAAAAGCCAAAAATAAAAAGGGGAACTTTTTACTTTTGAAAAAAAATGGAGGGCAATCCGGGAAACTTTATTTACAAATAAACAAAACTTTTATAAAGCCTAATTTTTGAAGCCATATGCATTTAGCCAACCTTTGGGAATTTGGGACATTTTGGTCAATTTATAAATTAAAAAACAAGGGAAAAACTGATACCATAAAAATTTGGGTTCTGAAATCCCCAAAATTTTTTAAAAGCAAATTTACAATCAAATTTCAAAGGAACTAAAAATTAATGCAAAAATATATCCCCACAACACTTTCCCCCCCCAACAACACACACAAAAAAAAGAAAAGATAAAAATTTAAAAAAATTTAAAAATACCAATAAAATATTTTTTTAAAAAATAAGCAAAGAAAGCGAAAAAGCACAACAAAAAAAATGAATGAAAAAACAAACCACAAAACCTGAGTCAACCCAAAAATTGATTTTTTGATTTCCAGTATAAAAAAACATCCATAAATTTTTTGTCAAAGAAAATACCTTGTGTGATTTTAAAACGTTTTTAAATCAGTTTTTTTTGTACATCCCGCTGAGTCAATGCCCCTGCATACCCCCCAAAACCACACACACACACAAAAACCACACCCCATACACACACGCACACCCACACACACACACCACACAGACCAAAACACACACACAAACCACACACACACAACACCACACACACACACACACACACACACTGCTAAACAGCATCCCACCCATAAGCAATCAAAACTTTGCACGTCCCCGTCACAAAAGCACTGCCGGCATGCCTTCCCTGGGAAATTTGCCCTTGCCCCGAAACGGTCCACCCCGGCAAAAAAGGCACGTGGCGCCCCCAGGGTGCAAAACCCTCCATCCCTTTCCCCCGGGGGGCGAAAACAACGGCGGGCGCCCCTCGGGGTGCCCCAAAAGGGCGTGTCCCCCACGGGGGAAACACCCCCCTCATAAAGCCCAACACCCGGGCCCCCCCAAGAACCAACCCCGTTCCTGTATTTTTCCCAGGAACCACACATACATCCCCTCCCTTCAGAAACAGCTTTA
>CM054139.1:1335933-1355933 GCA_028751875.1 Rapana venosa | reverse complement strand
GGAAAAAAAAGGGGGAAAAATTTAAAGGGAAAAAAAAAAAGGGGAAAAAAGGAGAAAGGGGGAAAAAAAAGAGAGAGAAAAAGGGGGGGGAGAGAGAGAGAAAAAAAAAAAAAAAGGGAAAAAAAGGGGGGGGGGAAAAGGGAAAAAAGGGGGGGGGGAAAAAAAAGAGAAAGGAAAAAAAAAGGAAAAAAAGGGGAGGAAAAAAGAGGGAAAAAAAAAGAAGGGAGGGGAAAAAAAAAAGGAAAAGGGGGGGGGGGGGGGAAAAAAAAAAAAAAAAAGGGGAAAAAGGGGGGAAAAAAAAAAAAAAAAAAAAAAGGGGGGGGGGGGGGGGAAAAAAAAAGAAATTAAAAAATTGGGGGAAAAAAAAAAAAAAAAGGGGGGGAAAGGGGGGGAAAAAAAGGGGGCCCCCCCCGGGGGGGGAAAAAAAAAAGGGGGGGGGAAAAAAAGGGGGGGGAAAAAAAACCCCCCCCCTTTTTTTGGGGCCCCCCCCTTTTTTCCCCCCCCCCCCCCCCCCAAAAAAAAAACCCCCCCCCCCCCCCCCCCCAAAAAACCCCCCCCCCCCCCCAAAAAAAAAATTTTTGGGAAATTTTTTTGGGAAAAGGGGGTTTTTTTTTCCCCCCCATTTCCCCCCCCCCCCCCCCAAAAAAAACAAACCCCAAAAAAACCCCCCCCCCTTTTAAAACCCCCCCCCTTTTCCCCCCCAAAAAAAACCCCCCCCAAAGGGGGGTTTTTTTTTTCCGGGGGCCCCCCAAAAAACCCCAAAAGGGGGGGGTTTTTTTAAAACCCCCCTTTTTTTTTTTTGGGGTTTTTTAAAAAAAAAAAAAAAAAAAAAGGGGGGGGGGGGGGAGAAGGGGGGGGGAAAAAAAAAAGGGGGGGAAAAAGGGGAGGAGGGGGGGGGGAAAAAAAGGGGAAAAAAAAAAAAAAGGGAAAAAAAAAAAGGGGGGGGGGGGGGGAAAAAAAAAAAGGGGGGGAAAAAGGGGAAAAAAGGGGGGGGGGGGAAAAAAAGGGTTTTTGGGGGGTTTTTTTTTTTTGGGGAAAAAAAAAATTTTTATTTTTTTTGGGTTCCCAAAAAAAGGGTTTTCCCCCTTTTCCAAAGGGAAACTTTTCAAAAACCAAAAATTGGGGGGCCCCCCCCCTTTTTTTTTGGGGTTTTTTTTTTTCCCCGGGGGAAAATTTTTGTTTTTTTTTTAAAAAACCCCCCCCTTTTTTGGGGTTTCTTTTTGGTTTTTTTTCCCCCGGGGGGGGGGGGGTTTTTTCCCCCCTTTTTGGGCCCCGGGGGGGTTTTTTCCCAAAAATTTACCCTTTTTTTTTTTTTTTTTTTTTTAAGGGGAAAAATTTTTTTTTTCGGGGAAACGCCCCTTTTTTTGGGGGTTTTTTTTTTTCCCCCTTTTTTTAAAAAGGAAAAATTTTAAAACCCCCTTTTTGGTTGGGGGTTTTTTTTTTGGGGGGGAAAATTTTCCCTTTTTTTTTTTTTTTTTTTTTTTTTTTGGGGGGGGGTTTGGGGGCCCCCCCCCTAAAAGGTTTTTAAACCCCCTTTTTTTCCCCTTTTTTGGGGGCCCCCCCCAAAAAAAAACCTTTTGGGGGGCCGGGGGTTTTTAAATTTTTTTTTTTTGGTTTTCCCTTTTTTGTTTTAAAAGGGGAAACCCCTTTTTCTTTCCTTGGGTTTTTGGGTTTTTTTCCCCCCCCTTTTCCCCCCTTTTTTTTTTTCCTTTCCCGGCCCGGGGGCCCCCTTTTTTTTTTTCCCCCCCCTTTTTCCCCTTTTTTAAAAGGGGTTGGGGGGGGGTTTTTTTTTTTAAATTTTTTTTCTGGGGGGGGGTTGGAAACCCAAAAATTTTTTTCCCCGGGCCCCTTTTTGGGGAAAAAATTTTTTGGGGGCCGGGGGTTTTTTAAAAACCCCCCCTTTTTTTTAAAGGGGTTTTTCCCCCCTTTCCCCTTTTTAAAAACCCCTTTTTTTTTTGGAGGGTTTAAATTTTTTTTTTTTTAAAAAAAAAAAAAAACCTTTTGGGGGGGGGAAAAAAAAGGGGGGGGGGGGGGATTTTTGGGGGGGGGGGAAAAGGGGCCCCCCCCTTTTTTAAAAAATTTTTTTTTTTTTTTTGGGGTTTTAAAAGTTTTTTTCCCTTTTTTTCCCCTTTTTTTTCCCCTTTTTTTTTTTTTCCCCCCCCCCCCTTTTTTCCCAAAATGGGAAAAAATTTAAGGGGGTTTTTTTTTTGAAATTTAAAATTTTTTTTTGGGGGGTTTTTTTCCCCCCCAAAAATTTTTGGGGCCCCCCCCCCCGGTTTTTCCCCCGGGGAAAAAAAAGGTTTTTTAAATTTTTTGGGGGGGGGTTTTTTAAAAAACCCCCCGGGGGGGGGATCCCCGGGGGCCCCCCGGGGGGCCCTTTTTTGGGGGGGGTTTCCGGGTTTTGGGAAAAACCCCCCCCCCCCCCAAAAAAAAATTTTTTAAACCCCCCCAAGGGGGCCCCCCCGGGGAAAACCCCCCCCCCGGGGGGCCCCCCCCTTTGTCTTGGGGGGGTGTGTAGTTTTCAGTATCCACCAGTGCTTGGAACTGTTTTTGACTGGAGGGTGAAAGCACTCTTTACTTTGGTGTTGCGCAGTTTTTCCACATCAAAATGTTGTTGTCTTGGTTTCCCAGGTCCGTTTTTTCTCAGCTTCACTTTTAGGGTTGCAGTAACAAGGTGGTGATCACTGCCAACATCGGCTCCTCTCCTTACTTTTACATCTAGGAGCGATCTCCTCCATGTCCCATTGATCATCAGGTGGAAATCACAATGTGTCGCCTGAGGCCGGTTAGCAACCCTTCTGTAAAATTGCAAGCACAGGAAAAGACCAGGCATTATGTATTCCGCCAGGTAAGAGAGAAAGAGAGAGAGAGAGAGAGAGAGAGAGAGAGAGAGGAGAGAGAGAGAGAGACAGAGACAGAGACAGGGATACAGAGGCACAGAGACAGATACAGAGAGATTAAAAAAATATTTTATTCTTTTATATTGAGGATAATCTAATAAGCACTTTTGTGCTTTTTTAAAATCCAGTCCCTGTGTGTATGCGGTTTTGTAAATTCTGCCATCTATTCCCACCACACACAATGGCCTACTCTTACGAAATGTGGAACATAATTTAATGCGTGCGCAAGATGTTCTGCGCGCGTTCGCACATGGGACCTCCGTTTATAGTCTTTTTTGTTGTTGCTGCCTCATCTTCTGTGACGTCCCCGTCCTGCTGTTCCCACGCCGCTCATTCCAATCTCCCCGCCACAGCCATACCTAGATGTGCTATGTCTCATCCTCAGAGTCGGAGGTCCACAGGGAGCCAATCACTATCAGGCCGCCGTCGTGGGGCCACCAGCCAGAGGGGCCCTGCACTGCTGCTGGGTCACTTTGGCGGTGTTCAGTGGTGCCTGTTCTGAGTTAACATACGCAGGACACCACCTACTAAGCCCCCTACTAACGACAGTATTAGCTCAGTCGCAGAGCCAGACTGAGTGAGTTGCCCACCCGAGGTAGCAACCACCACAACGTCCCTCCAACGACCATCCCCTGCGAACCCCCAACCTCAGAGGCTTTGACACAAACTCACCACAGGCACAGCAGTGTATGGGCAAACCGAATCTGAGGCCACCATGAGACCAGAGCAACTGGGACCACCGAATCGGAGGCAATTTTTTTAATTGCATGATGATCAATGACAATGAGGATGACGTAATGATGCTGCTGTGGAAGTGCATATGCTTTGAGACTACTTAACAGGGTTGTACTCTACGCTTACTATCATAATATATCCCGGCGTCAACCGGGCCTGAGAGATACAAACACCTGCAGTGTTGGTCAGGTAATTTGAGCAACACTCTCAAATTCGCATCCGTTAAGTGGATGAAGCTCGACTGTGTGGTCCCAGTCTTCCCACTGAGCCCACAGCACACTCACTCTGGGTAGGAGCCGGCCGGAGTCCGAAAAATCCCTATGACTCTTATGGGAATCGAACCCGCGACCTTCCAGTCCGTAACCCAAGGCGCTAACCACTGCGCCATGGCGGCTGGTTCCGTTATAGTCTTATCCGAAGGACTTTTGGGGAGAGTGGAGTCTGCACTGATGTTAACTCCAAGGGAAAGTATCCCCTTGAACAGGAATCGAACCCGGGTCGTCAGATTGTGAGTGCAATGTTCTAACCGCTAGGCTGTCCCATCCCAGGGACACAGGGAGAGCAGAGAATTCAACTGAATTGGATTGAATTGAATTTATTGCCGTTAAGCCATACAAGCCATGCAGCAAGCACCGGTATACATAAACTTCCAGGCAATGTCTATCATTGACATGGATACCACAGCAATGGCAGTGCCTTATTTATTTTTATGATGGTATTTCGAAGAATCAACTGTCACTGACACACACACAGCAGTGATCCTGGACACGTTCAGCCAAGGTAAAAACAGATGATGTGGTGGAGAGCGTGCAAGTGTTGTACAGCACGTGCTTCTGTCTCTGCATACTTCGTGTTAGGGGCATGCTTTCCTTTCCGCAAGTTGACGAGCCTGACACAGTCCTCAGCTAACATGGTTTTCTTTTCTGTTTGATGTACCAATATACCCAGCCCCCAGACTGCACATCACAGGACAACTCTAGCACAATGTCATCAGACTATCACAAAAGAACGTCAGCATCATTTGATCTGTGCAACTCAACTTTTCTAAACAGTTTGTTTCTGTCTTTTCTTTGCCGACGATTTGCACAGAATGATCAGTCAGTGTTGCCACATAGTTTTTCACTGCACTTGCTTCAAACCCAGCAATCACACTGTCTATAGGAGGATCAGGTTCTATGTGTGGTGATGGTAGGCTTACCTCACACTGAAGATCTATTTGATATACTCCTTCAGCACCACATTCATTGTCAGTGCCACTGTAGTTTGGGTGTACAGGTTAGAAGCGTGTTGATCAACATCCTGTGTGCCATACAATGTGTTCAACATAAAGTTTGTTTTTGTTTTCATCAGTTCTATCACCTTGTTCTCTAACTTCTTCTAACTATGGTTGCTGCTGTTGTTGCTGTTGTTGCTGCTGTTGTTGCTGTTGTTGCTGCTGCTTTGCTCTCTGCTGGTCACACCATATCTGGCTGGGAGGCTCCCGTCTGTAGTACTGAACTTGGGTGTGTTGGTTCAGCATAGGGTCAGCCATGTTTGTTGACATTTCACTGGCTGGCTTGAACCTCAACACAAAAACTGTGGAGTCCCCTTGAGCAGTGATTTTCAAGCTGGAGACAAAGTTTTCTGACAGAAAGGCGGTTAGGGTCTTTTCAACAGTCACTGGAGTCCAGTAACTGGCATGTTGACAGTCAGTTCGTTATATTTCACACAGCACAGGTGACATACGTCTTGTCAGCTGTCTCGTCTCGTTTTGTCTACGGAGGGGAGAGAAGGGGGAGAAGAGGAGGGGAGGAGGGGAGAAAAAGAAAAGAGAGAGAGAGAATGAAATGATAAATTTTTTTCATGCGGGACAAGAATAAGCCTATAGCTTTTTTAAATTTTAAGCACTCGTGTGCTTGTTTACACCCCAGTTCCCACCAGTAGGGATAATCTTAATAAAAAACCCTTTATACTCATACTCTCACACAGTAGAAACAAAGGAAAAAAATTACTTACGACCCCAAACAAACAAAAAAAAGAAACCCTCCAAAAAAAACACCCCCAAAACAACAAAAAAACCCCAACAAAAACACCCCCCCCAAACCCCATCCCCCCAAAAACCAAAAAAAGCCCCCCAAAAAAAAAACCCAACAACCGGGGAAGGACCATGCACATACATACATACAACTTACTACATACATACATACATACATACATAATCATACAACTAAAACATACATACATACTACAACTAACTACTAAACATAAAACCCATACATCGCAGCAGCATGCATGCATCGCATGCATGCATGCATGAATGCATACAAACATACAACATACATACATACATACAACATACATACAAACATCAGCATTGCTGCATGCTGATGCATGCATCATTGCATCATGCTGCATGCATGATGCTGCATAACATAATACATACTCATAATACATACTACATACCTACTACAAACATACATAATAAACATACATACTAAATCATGCATGCAGCATGGATGAAAGCATACAAACTACATACTACAAATAATACAAAACTTTACAAATACATACATACATCAACATACTACAACAAAAATACATACATACATGCATAATACAACATACATACAATCCCTAAAACTACCTACATACATACCTAATACATACAACATACCTAAACAACCTACATACATACTAATACATACATACTTTCTCATACATACAAACATACATACATACATACATACATCCCTTCTCATCCCTACATACATACCACATACATACATACTACTAATATACATACAACATACATAATACATCATACAACATCATACATACTACATACATAAACATACATACAACATACATACCTACATCATAATACATACATACATACATACATATAACAAAACATACATAATACATACATACTACATCTACATACAACATACAACATACAACATACATACAACATACAACATCCACACGTACATACATACATACATGCACATACATACATACATACATACATACATGCACAACACGTACATACATACATACACACATACATACATACATACATACATACATAACATACATACATACATGCTACATACATACATACACACATACATAACATACATACATACATACATACATACATACACACACACACACATACATACATAATACATGCACACTTTCACACATACAGACATCATACATACACACATACACATATACATACACACATACACGGACACATGTACATACATGCATGCATTCAGACAAACAGACACACAGACAGAAAGAATGTGAGATAAAAATTTGCCTGGGGAGTTTGTCAATCTCGGAAATGAAGAAAGAAAGAAAGAAAGGAAGAAAACTAGAAAGACAGAAAGAAAAAAAACTAAAGAAAGAAAGAAGAAAAGAAAGAAGGAAGAACAAAGAAGAAAAAAAAAAAGAAAGAAAAAAGAAAGACAGAAAGAAAAAAATAAAGAAGAAAGGAGAAAAGAAAGAAAGAAAGAAAGAAAGAAAGAAAGAAGAACAGAAAGAGGAGAAGAAGAAAATAAAACAAAGAAAGTAATAAAGAAAGAAATACAGAAAGAAAACAAAGAAAAAAGAAAGAAGAAAAGAAAAAAAAAGAAAGAAAGAAAGAAAAAAAAAACAAAGACAGAAAGAAAGAAGCAAAGAAGAAAAAGAAATAGATAAGAAAGACAGAAGAAAAGTAAACAAGACTGAAAAGAAAGAAAGAAAGAAAACAAGATAGAAAAGAAAGAAAGAATAGAAGGAAGAAAGAAAAGAACGAAAGAAAGAAAGAAAGCAAGAAAGAAAGAAAAAGCAGACAGAACAGAATATAACAAAAGAAAGAAAAAACAGAAAAAAACCGAAAGAAAGAAAAACAAAACAAAAAAGGAAAACAAACTAAGAAAGAAATTGGAAAAGAAAGAAAGAAATGAAAGAAAAAAAGGGAAAGACAGAAATACAGAAAGAAATAAAAAGGAATAAATACCCCCCCAATCCCCCCCCCCCCCCCCCCCCACAAACCCACACACAACAAAACAACAACAACAACAAAACCCCATGAAGTAAAGGTGACCTGTGCCATTTGTCACCCGAACACACGTCTGTCTGTATGTCCAGCAAATATTTCTTTCTCTTCTGATATTTGCTGCTATGCCAAAGAATCTTCTATTATTTCTTTTTGTTCTCTTCGAAACATCGTTGTAGACAAACAGTGTATTTTCGAGCCTTTTCAGTTTGCAGAGTTGAAAGTCAGACACACACACACACACACACGCACGCACGCACGCACGCACGCACGCACGCACGCACGCACACACACACACACACACGCACACACACACACACACACACACACGCACACACAACACACACAACACACACACACACGCACGCGAACCCCCCCTTCACACGCACACACATGCACACACCCACACGCACACACACACACACATACACACACACGCACGCACACACGCACGCACGCACGCACACACACACACACACACACAGGCGCGCGAGCGCGTCAGATTTTTAATCGCCTGTATTAAAAGGAAAGAATATAAGGTCTGGGAGTGCAAATGAAAAACAAGTTTGGAAGCAAAGGGAATGTTTTGACATCGATGTCCTGGGTATACTGTTTCGTTTCTGATCAGTGACAATTATTGATTTGGGAGGGGGGGGACGGAAGGGGGGGGGGCGGGTCGTGAGGAGAGGAGAGAGAGAGAGAGAGAGAGCGAGAGAGAGAGAGAGAGAGAGAGGAGAGGAGAGAGAGAAGAATAACTGAGTGGAGAGAGAGGAGAGAGAGAAGAGAGAGAGAGGAGAGAGAGAGATGAGAGAGAGAGAGAGAGAGATGAGAGAGAGAATAACGAGTGGAGAGAGAGAGAGAGAGAGAGAGAGAGAGAGAGAGAGAGAGAGACAATAACTGAGTGGAGAGAGAGAGAGAGAGAGAGAGAGAGGAGAGGAGAGAGAGAGAGAGAGAGAGATTTCAGACAAAAGCGGGAAAAGAGGGGGGGGGGGGGGGGGGGGGGGGGGGGGCAGAGGAATTTTGTAAATACAACACACTGTCAGACCAAACAGTAAAGACAATAAACCAACTAAAGATTTAAACAAATCAATGATAAAAGCTAATCAATGAGGACGAACCGGATGCATGGGTACCCTACTTCCACACACCACGGGAAGAAAAGGGTACGCAATGGCCATACTGCTGAGAACCGATTCCTAAAGGGCACACACTCTCATGTCGGGGCGTGCAGTCTCCAGAGTGGTTTGGCCCTTAATTCCTTTCTCAAAGGAGTCAGCAATGGCGTGAACTCGCCAGCGGGTATCAGAGGATGAGGAGTGCGGCTTGCGGCTGAAAACTTCAAGACCGAATGAAAAAATGTATGGGAGTTTGCAGAGGAGTCGACTTAGGGATGAAGACATTATGGATTCTGACCAGAGTATTTTACTTCGAAAAAAGAAAGGGGAAAAGTCTAGCTTGGGGAGAGGAGGGGGGTGGGGGTGGAGGTAGAATGCAGGTGGTTGGATTGGAGATGGACCATGCCTTTGGCCTGACCTGACTCGAGTTTCGGCTCCTGGTTGAGCACTCTTCAGAGGTCCTGGCAGTGATTGAAGACTCACGCATCCTCTGTGGTACCTAGCAGCAAGACACCCTCCATAATTTAGAAGTGGGGGGTGGGGAATGGGAAGTGTGAGGGGGAAGAGATGTATTGTGTGTAAAGGTAGTTAACAATCTTTAGGGTGATGTTGGTGCAACAGTAGAGGATCGAGAACGATTCCTTGAGGCACGCCATTAGTATTTTTAAAATTGAGCAGATTTTTGTTCATTAGCACGCACTGACTGGATTAATAATAATAATAATAATAATAATAATAATAATAATAATGTATGGAATTTATATAGTGCTGAATCTTGTAAAGCAACAAATCAAAGCGCTCAGATGACATGATTTTCCCCCCCCCCGAGGATAATGGAATAAGCACTCAGGTGCATTTTTTACATCCAGTCCCCGTGTGTATGCGGTTTTGTTAATTTTGTCATCTGTTCCCACCGGCACACAATGGCCTACTCTTTCGAAAAGCGGAACAGGATTTAACGTGTGCGCAAGATGTTCTGCATGCGTTCGCACACGGGGCCTCGGTTTATAGTCTCATCCGAAGGATGAGAGGATTGGGTTATCTAGGAACAGCAACATTACTACTGAAATTTTTAGAAGAACCATACATTTCAGGGTTTTTCAGGTAGAAGTCTATAATAGATGACGTCAATTGCTTTGGTGAAATCAACAAATGCAAACACCGAAAAAATATTGGTTTTGTTGTTTATTGTTACTCTTACGTTTTCATACAGATTTAACCAGGGCTGTGTGATATAATATGGCCTTTCCTAGATCCACCAAGGTTTCAATGGAATGTATGTTCATCATCCGAGTAGATTGAAATAAGCTTTTTCATGAGATTTTCTGATTTAAAAACAACAACACACCATACTATTGAGATAGAAGCTGCACAGCAGTGCCACTACAAGTCTACCGAGAGAGAGCGAGAGAGGGATATATATATATATATATATATATATATATATATATATATAGAGAGAGGAGAGAGGAGAGAGGGGAGAGAGAGAGAGACAGAGACAGAGAGACAGAGAGACAGAGACAGATAATCATTTCGAGAAGAAGAAGAATTGCGAAGAAGAATAACTGCGGAGAAGAAATTCGAAGAATGTGACGAAGAATGCGAAGAATAAGAATAAGAAGAATGCAAAGAAGAAGAAGAGGAAGAAGAAGAAGAAGAGGAGGAGCAACACATACAACAACAGCATACAACATACAACAACAACAAATAAACCCCAAACGAATCCTGTATGTGCGTGTAATTACTTCCACCGTAAATATCTCCCCTAACACATCACAAGCAGGGCTTCCTCTGACTGTGTGTGTGTGTGTGTGTGTGTGTGTGTGTGTGTGGACCATACTGATCTCTATACTCCACCAACTCCATTACTGATGCAGAATTGACTGACTAGTAGCAGACGTCTCTACTGTCGGCACCAGGCCTCTGTCTCTCTGAGAGTCAGCTTCTTTCAGTGCTTCAGTCATCCTGCTGCTGCTGCTGCTGCTGATGGTGGTGGTGATAATAAAGGCATGAGGTATTTTTTTGGATGTCGTTTTTTGCAGCACTACTGAAAAATAGCTCAAGCCTTTTAGAATAAATGAGTTGGGTTTTTTTGGGTGGGTATTTTTGATAAGTATTGTTGAATGTATACTTGCAGGTCTTGAGAGCACGCGCGCGGGAACACACACACACACACACACACACACACACACACACACACACACACACACACACACAGAGTTAGGGCTGCAATATACACTTCTAAATTAATGAGGGTGTCTTGCTGTTAGGTACCAGAGAGGATGAGTGAGGTTTCAATCACTGCCGGGACCTCTGAAGTGTGCTCAACCAGGAGCCGAAACTCGAGTCAGGTCAGGCCAAAGGCATGGTCCTTACTCAAATATTCCCCAAATGCTGCCTTCAGAGTTTTATTTTGTAGTGGAATTTCCCCCCGAATCTTTGACAAAAATCATTTTGATGATGGGAATGAAGTTGTAACTGGTTACCTGCACTTGTTTTTTCCTACTATATTATTTTCTCAATTATCTATCTATCTATCTATCTACATTGTATTTTTGGTAAGTATTGTTTCCGATATAGTTGTAGGTCTTGAAAATAATATATATGGAAATGTTTTTTAATAGAAAATTGGTAAGTATTGTTCTTGATAGAGTTGTAAGCCTTGAGAAAAATATATATGGATATATTTTATATTTATTTATTTATTTTATTTATACCACTTTAAGACACGAGATTTCTCTGCGTGAAATTCGGGTTGCTCTCCCCGAGTGAGCGCGTCGCCACAAGAGCAGCGCCACCCTTTTATTTGGGTGTGCAACTGTATATGTTTCCCTATCAAAGTGGATTTTTCTAAGAATTTTTCCAGGGACAACTCTCTTGTTGCCGTGGCTTCTTTTACGTGCGTTAAATAGTTATGTGTAACACACGGCACCTCGGTTTATCGTCTCATCCGAAAGACTAACGCCGAGACCACCGCTCATAGTCTAATTGATTGGGGAAAAGTTTCGGGTCCAAACGCAAAGAAAGTCTGATGCTCTTTTTGTTTTGTTTAAAAAAAACCTTTCCTCAGTCAGTTTATTATACTCTTTATTATACTCATGTATAAATTTAATAAAAATCACAAAGAGAGAAACAATTTAATAATAATAATATATGGAATTTATATAGCGCTGAATCTTGTAAAACAAACAAATCGAAGCGCTTGCACTCAAATCATTTACACGCATGCAACTTTCCTCAAATAACACAAGATATTTCAAATTATGCAAACACATGTACACCACACACAACACACACACACACCACACACACACACACACACACACACACAACACACACACACACACACACACACACACACACACACACCACACACACACATCACACAACACACTCACACACACACACTTAGGTGGTGATGAAGGAGGTGAAGGATGCTGTTGAAAAAGTAGGAACAGATATGAGGGGAAAATGTCAGGTAGGAAATAAATGTGTTTTGGGGCTGGATTTGAAGGTATCAAGTGAAGGCTTTTGGCGAAGTGAAAGAGGGAGATCATTCCAGGTGGATGGACCAGAAACAGAGAAAGAGCGACGGCCATCAGGGGTTTGTTTGAATCTGGGTGTTCGAAAGCACAAAGTATCTGCGGCTGAGCGAAGGGAACGGGATGGAGTGTACAGGGGAAGACAGTTACAGAGATAAGAGGGTGCAGATTTGTGGAGACATTTGAAACAGAGGGTATTGTCTTACACTTCAGTACCTGCCACAGTTGTTGCAAAAATTAATAAACAAAACGAAACAAACAAACAAACAATATATATATATATTTTTTTGTTTGTTTTTGTTTTGTTTTATTCTTTTATATCGAGGATAATGGAATAAGCACTTATGTGCTTTTTACATCTAGTCCCCGTATGTATGCGGTTTTGTAAATTCTATCATCTTTTCCCACCGGCACACAATGGCCTACTCTTACGAAAAGCGGAACAGGATTTAACGTGCGCGCAAGATGTTCTGCGTGCGTTCGCACACGAAGAAAGAGAGAGAGAGAGAGAGAGAGGGAGAGAGAGAGAGAAAAGAAGAGAGAGAAGAGAGAGAGAGGGAGGGAGGGAGGGAGGGAGGGAAAGAGGGAGGGATAAGAGAGAGCCTTCCTATCTGGATTCTAATTTTGTGTACAATCTGCAAACTTACTGAGTGCAGTCCATGTTTTTTTTTCAATAAAAGGTATTTTGTAAAGTGGGTTGATTTCGAATGTATAAATATGCTTTGCCAATGACTTCATTTCTAAATCTGATGAGTTTGAAATCTACAGCCTCGTTTAGATGAGAAATCTTCATGGAAAACATATTTACTATGTTAGGTAATTGTAGAAAAAACCCAATGGAACAGAAAGCCATGCATTAAAAGTTACATGAATATGCTACAATGTCAGCATTTGTAATAGTCTATTGCTACATCTTTGTTTACAAAGTTTTTGATTGGTTAAAATATTGAGAGTCTTGTATTTATCATTTCAACGTGTAAAGCATTTAGCCAATAAACCAAACCACCAACCATCACAAAAAATCAACATGCTGATGAATCAGTTAGCAAATAAATCAAATAATCAACCATCACAAAAATCAACATGCTGGTAAGTCAGTCAGCCAATAAATCAAATAATCAACCATCACGAAAATCAACATGCTGATTAAAAAGCAATCAGCCAATAAACCAAACTATCAACATCACAAAAACCAACAATGCTGATTTACCAGCAGTTAGCCAATAACCCCAAAAATCAACCATTATAAAAAAATCAACATGCTGATTAATCAACCAGTTCCCACTACCATTCTGCAAAGAAGAGCCCCCCCCCCCACCTCCATCCACAGGGGAAACCACCAAAAACAAACCAATAACAACAAAAAACCACGAACCAACATTAGCAACAACAACAACAACACACTATTTCCTTCACTGCAGTGGCAAACCGAAAGCAATATCTCACATGAGCGCTCAGCCGCTCACGAACTGTGGAAGGTGACAGAGTAGTAGTGATGGCTTTTGTCATCAAATTCTTTCTCCCTTACAGTGATGGGGTCATTTTCTTCGTTGTCTGGAATGAATAGCTGAAGTCAATTATCAGTCGTGTTTCTTGTTGTTGATGTGCGTTCCCCAGCTTAACACTCTGGGGGGTCACCCAGAATGTGCACTCTGACTCATTCATCCCACCTGGGAATCACTGTGGGATTGAAATTGCAGCACACTGGATAAGAAGTTTGCGTGTAGGACTGTTTTTAAGTACCTCGCCATATAGGCAGCCATACTCCGACTTCAGAGGATTTTTTTGCTCCTTTAAGGGAGAGTGCAGGTTGTTGTGTTAAGAGCTTGTCATGGCTGAAGGCAATCTCAACACAACATTTTACAACATCATTTTAGTATAGGCTGCTGCTGTGTTAAGAGCTTGTCATGGCTGAAGGCAATCTCAACACAACATAACAACATTGTAATGTAGGCCTTGGCAATTAGCTGACATCAGTAACTGACACAGCATTCGGTCTGGGCCAAAGTAATCAGTAAACCACAGCCTATGGCACTCTCCCACCCTCTCCCGTCATTAATTCAGCAAACATGTTTTGCAAGAAAGTGCATGTGAGGGTAAAATCATTGATAGTATTAGCCACTTCATAATCTGTCATTCTTAATTGTAAAGGTTTGATCAAATTTGCGATTCTGATTGGTGATGTTCTGGTTTTGGTTTCCTGAAAAATCCTAAGTATAGCTCTTAGCTGTGATTACTTCCCAGTTTTTAAGGTAAAAAAAACAATTTTTTTAAATTTAAAAGACGTACTACTGTTACGAGCACTCGTTTTTCCCCAGCCAAGGTTACCACTTGGATGGGTGACCGTTTGCGCGCCTTGGCTTCAGTACAGTTCCTCAGTTCCCCAGTTCACCCAGCTGTCAATGGTACCTGCCCTCTTAAGGTCGGGGAAGGTAAAGCAGGGAGGGAGAGGAGATGGGCGCCGCCCTCAATATGCTGGCCCCTGGAGAAGTGAGGTCTCTGACGCCTCGCTCCCCTACGACCACATAGGTTATGGAACACCTTTACCTTTTTACAACTGTTACACTGTGCTAATCATTATAAACACAGAAGTAAATCAAACAAGCCAGCTTAGAGTGATAACTTGATGGTACAGTCCCTAAATGGGACACCCACGCTGGGACTGAAATACAATGAAACAAACCAACAAGATAACTTAAAAAGAGCTTCTCTGCCCCTTTCCGTAACAAGTTTCGTTAAAAACAAATTATAACATCCATCCATTTTCAGATGTTAAAATCTAAACATTAATCTGTTTGGCCCCGTTCATTTCCATGTATGAGATTGAAGTTAGCGGATCATCAAAATCAAAGGTTGCAGACGGTCATAAGCAACAAAATTGATATTTAGTAACGCGCGATTTTGACCTTGATCAGATTGTTAAATAAGACCAAGCAGAAAGACAGCAGTTTTCTTTCTTAGCTTACATAGTATCTTCTCCTGGTTTGACATAATTATTGTTTGAGGTTTTTTTTCCCTTTTCATTCCTCGCTTACAGTTCTGAGGTTTTCCAAAGTGGTGGTGAGGTTTTGCGTTGTGATGGTTTTCTCCCCCCTCACCTTCACCATGGAGGTTGCTGTTTTTCGTCTTCGGGATGTCATTCAAGCTAATGGCTGGATGCTTCAGCAACAGCCAACAAACTCAAGTCCAAGGGAGACGGGATGATAGCCTAGTGGTTAGAACATCGCGCTCGCAATCTGACGACTCGGGTTCAATTCCCGTTCAAGGGGAGTATTTTCCCCTGGAGTTAACATCACTGCCGACTCCACTCTCCCCAAAAGTCCTTCGGATGAGACTATAAACCGAGGCCCAGTGCGCAAACGCAAGCAGAACATCTTGCGCACATGTTAAACCCTGTTCCGCTTTTCGTAAGAGTAGGCCATTGTGTGCCGGTGGGAACAGATGACAGAATTGACAAAACCGATACACACGGGGACTGTTTGTAATAAAAAAGCACATGAGTGCTTATTCCATTATCCTCGATATCAAAAGAATAAAAAAAAGAGTCAAGTCAAGTCAAGTCACAAACACGTTAATCATCCCATGAAGGGGAGTGACAATATGACAGGTACAGTGATAGGTAGTATCATGATCTCGAAAGACACATGAAAGCTACATTTCATATTGGTCAAAACATTCCACAACTCATTTATTTCATTTATACCACTTTAAGTCATGAGATTTCTCTGCGGAGAAATTCGGGCTGCTCTCCCCGAGGAGAACGCGTCGCCACAAGAGCAGCGCCACCCTTTTTTTGGTTTTTGTTTTGTGTGTCTGCAACTGTATTTGTTTCCCTATCAGAGTGGCTTTTTTCTAAGAATTTTGCCAGGACAACTTTCTTGTTGCCATGGGTTCTTTTACGTGCGCTGAATAATTTTGTGTAACACACGGGACCTCGGTTTATCGTCTCATCCGAAAGACTAGCGCTCAGACCACCACTCATGGTCTAATGGATGGAGGAAAAGTTTTTGGGCCCAAACGGGGTTCAAACCACCGGACACTTCCGACCCGACTTTTCGCTTTCTAGATAGGCGTGTTACCTCTAGACCACCGATCAGAGTGTCTGGCCTCTTGAAATTACTTCTTGCCTACAGCATCACCATTGAGTGTCTGTGCACTTCAAAAGCTGAAAGTGAATAAACAGACACAGACACCTTTCAGACAGTACAACACACCACAATAAATACGACACAATAAACAAACACAACAACTCCACTCTCCCCAAAAAGTTATTCGGATGAGACTATAACCCGAGGTCCGTGCGCGAACGCACGCAGAACCTCTTGCGCACACGTTTTAAAACACGGTGGGAACAGATGCCAAGATTTACAAAACCGCATACACACGAGGACTGGATGTAAAAAAGCACATGAGTGCTTATTTCATTATCCTCGATAAAAAAAAGTCATCTGAGCGCTTTGATTTGTTGCTTTACAAGATTCAGCGCTGTATAAATTCCATACATTATTATTAATTTTTAAAACCCGTCCCGCTTTTTTGGGAAGAGTAGGCCATTGTGTGCCGGTGGGAACAGATGACAGAGTTTACAAAACCGCATACACACGGGACTGGTTGTAAAAAAGCACCTGAGTTCTTAATTTCCCTTACCTCGAAATAAAAATAAAAAAAATAAAAAATAAAATAAAATAAATGAAATTTGTATAGCGCTATATCTTGCAAAGGCAAATCAGAGCGCTTGCATTCAACATATTCTTACCGAGTCATGCAGCCAATAACTATCAAAAGCTTAAACAAAATTCAAATGTACACACACACCACACACACACACACACACACACACACACACACACACACACACAACACACACACACACACACACACACACACACACACACACACACACACACACACACACACACCAACACACACATACCTACACACACACACACAGGTTGTAGGCTTTGGCAGGGTAATGGGATTTGGGCTGTTGAAGGCAGGGGCAGTTTTGAGATGAAAGAGGAAAAAAGTTAGGTTTGAAACAAATATGTCTTGAGGCTGGATTTATATGTGTCATATGTAGGCCTCTGTCGAAGAGAGAGAGGAAGGTTGTTCCAGATGGATGGACCAGAAATAGAGAAAGAGCGACGACCAACGGTGGACTGGTTGAATCTAGGTATTCGTAGGCACAAGGTATCTGCAGCAGAGCGGGGGGAACGAGAAGCAGTGTACAGGTGAAGACATTCACAGAGGTAGGAGGGTGCTGTTTGGTGGAGACATTTGTAACAGAGGGTACTGATCTTATAGTTTACTCTCTGTGGCACAGGCAACCAGTGGAGAGATCGCAAGAGAGGAGTAATGTGTTCAGATTTTTTCTTTCTGATGACTAGGCGAGCTGCAGAGTTTTGTATACGTTGGAGGGAGTGGATAGATGTTGCTGGCAAACCAGCTAAAAGAGAATTGCAATAGTCCAGACGTGAGAGAATGAGAGACGCAACAAGTTTGGATGTTGCATCAGTGGACAGGTTACTTTCGAATTGCAAATGATTACGCCGTAATTGATAGTAGCACGACTGGGAGGTCTGGGTGATGAATTTTTGCATAGAGAGTGTATTGTCGATAACAACTCCTAGATACTTCACAGCAGTGGACAGAGGGACCGATGTATTACCGAGTTCTATGAAGTTGTTGTAATGGAAGAGAGTTTGTGTTTGGTCCCTACAAGCATGGCTTAGGTTTATCTGCGTTAACTGTAACTTGTTTTGTATCATCCAGTTTTGGATATCTTGAAAGCAGTAGGCCATCTTTGTCAAGAGAGAAGGCAGATTTTCAGGTGTAACACTACTTTGAAATCTGAGAGTCATCTGCCTAAAAGTGATAGTTGATATGATGACGGTTTATTATAGTGTATAGTGGAGCAGTATAGAGAGTGAAAAGAACAGGGCCGAGAACTGATCCCTGCGGGACACCACATTCCAGTTTGGCAGGTATTGACTGTATCTTGTTTACTGCGACTGTCTGGAATCGGTCAGTGAGGTATGAAGTGAACCAGGAGAGGGCTGTGCCAGTAACACCGAATGTTTTTTGAAGAGGGGAGGGGAAAATTGAATGGTCTTTAGTGTCAAAAGGCGCGATAAGTCGAGTAGAGTGGAGGGGAAAAACCTCATCCCTTTTTTCAGACTTCTTCTTCAGCAGCACAAGTCTAAAACTCAAAACCTTTGGGCCTACCCCACCACCACCACCCCCCCCCCCCCCCCCCCCCCCCCCCTCCCCCCCCCCACAAAAACCCCTTCCCCCTCCCCACCCCCCCCTTTCCCCCCCCCTCACCCCCCTCATCCCCGACGAAGACCGGAAAACGAACATGATGCTGTCGGCGGGTTTTTGGGGAAATGAAATAGCTTACAGAACCCCAAAGGCTTTGGCTTTAAGGGAGGGGTGGGGGTGGGGGGGGGTGAGGAAATTTTTTAAAGAAGGGGGGGGGAGGGTGGGGGGGGAGGTGTTGGAGGGTGTTTGGGGGGGGGGGAGGTTTGGAGGGTGTGGGGGGGGGGGGGGGGGGAAGGTCGGGGTGGGGTGGTGGTTGGTGGGGTGGAGGGGGGAAAAAGGGAGGGAACTGATTTCCAATTTTCTTTTTTTTTCTTGTCTTTCCTTTGTTTTTTTTTTTTTTTTTTTTTCTTTCTTTTTTTTCTTTTTTTCTTTTTTTTTTTTCTTTTTTTCTTTTTTCTTTTTTTTTTTTTCGATGATAATGTAACAAAGACCATAGCTTTTTTTAAAAAATCCTTCCCGGTTAGCTTTTTTGAATTTTGGTCATCCTTTCCCCCGGCACCAATGACCTACTTTTTCCAAAAAAACGGAAGGGTTTTAACGGTGGCAAATGTTCTGCGTGCGTTCGCACACGGGCCCCCTCGGTTTATAGCTCATCCGAAGGATTTTGGGGATTCCTTTTTGGGAAAAACAAATACACTCCCTGTAAGTTAAAAGCGACATTTTAAAGGAAAGCCCCCCAACATTTCAGTCTTTTGGATGGGACTTAAATAAAGGCCCGTTTTTCGAAACTGCAGAACATCTTGCGCAAATTTAAAAAACTTTTTCGTTTTTCAAAAAAAAGTAAGCCATTGTGTGCCAGTGGAAATGGATGGCAAAATTGAAAAAACCCAAACGTTGGGGACTCGATGTAACAAAAAATGGCCAGAGTGCCGCTTCCTTATTATCGAAAAAAAAAGATTTAAAAGAAAAAGAGAAAGAGGATTAGAAAAATGAAAACGTACTAAACACATGAGTTTTGTGCAAATTTTAAAGACTATTAAAAAAACCCAAATTGTTTTAAAAGCGGTTTTTTTGAAAAAATTTACGAAACGGCCGTTTGAAATGTTGTTGTTGTTGTTGTGCGTTCCCCCTTAAAATCGAAAGGGGGGGGGGGGGTTCACCCAAATGTCACTCTGACTCCTCATCCCCCGGGGAATCCTGTCAGATTGAAAATTTCCCCTGGGTGGAAAAATTTTTCGTGTTGACTATTTTTTAAAAAGTCATCGCCATAAGGGATTTATTCCCGACTTAGAAGATTTTTTCTCGCCTTTTAAAAAGAATCAGGTTGTTATGTTAAGGTTTTTCATGGCTCAAGGAAAAGCCAACACAACATTTTAAAAAATACCAACGTTTTAGTTGGGGCTTGGAAATTTCTGAC
>CM054139.1:1320933-1330933 GCA_028751875.1 Rapana venosa | reverse complement strand
ACCTTGTTTTTGTTTTCATGTTTGGTGCTGGTGTACTGTTAAAGAAATTCAGCAGTGAAGGACAGGCGCTTGAAAAGAGAAAAAATGTCACAGGGTGAAATGTTTACAACACCGGCAAATATCATGCAAGTAATGGACTGGGCGTTATCCCAGATTCAGCAGGGACTACTTTGTACATTCAAATGGGATAAAGAGCAGCATAGAAGACAAGTTTGGGGCTTTAGATGAAAGAATATCTCATTTCATTGAAGAAATTATTTCACTAAAAGGAAGTGTGATGCAAAACAGGATGACATTAAGGACATACAAGAAGACAGGCAAGTGATGTTTGACAGATTAGAAAAACTTGAGAGGAAGCTGGAATCAATGGAGCAAAGTGCAAAAGCTAATAATGCAAAATTCATCAACGTGGAGGAACAGGAAGGTGAAACTGAGCACACAATTACTCAGTACATCATTGACATTCTCAATGACCATGCCCCTTACTTGGACTGGTGGCAGGAGGACATAGCAAGGGCATACCGCATTGGAAGGCCACGTTCTGGGAAGGGAGAACCACGACCCATCATCGTTCATTTTTGCCGATGGTCGGATAAGATGGCGGTGATGGCAGACAGAGAACTTCGGACAGTCTGAGGAGAAGTGGTATTAAGGTTTCATCTGACCTCACGTTACATCAGAGGGAAACTATTGACTTCCATCGAGGCCAGGCAAAGTAGCCTATTTTCCATCATGGAAAACTGCAACTCAAGGACAAGCAGCGATCCAATCACTGGCATGAAGACCAAAGAGGACACACAATCATCAACCTCTTAGCCAACATGATGAGAACTGGCCTCCAATTCTGAACAGAGGGAGAGACACGTCCCGCAGAGGCACCCATCCTGTGTATGCAGACAGCCATCAGCCTGGGAAGCAGAGGCTCAGCAGAACTTCCGTCCTCCACAGGATGAAGAGGATCAGCATCGTGACCACTACCAGTCACGAGTCCACAACAGATCCTGGCAGAGAACCTTTGGATCATCACACCAGCATGGGGCTCAACAGAGTGTCCAGGAGGCAGCCAGAGGGAAGCCTTCCAACCACGACCGCACTGTCACCAGGCATGACAGTGCAGCTGTACAAGGGACTGCTCAGCAAGACAGGAGAAGGGGCAGGGCTGTGCCACTTGTGCCAGGACCACATTCCTATAGTGGGGCAGTAAGACAGGGAAAACAGGGACAGGCACAGAGAACTATTTGGGTGAAAGAAAATCTCACAAACACAGACACCCGGGTTCAAAATCCCATTTCTTCTGGTCAAAGTCAAAACACTGCAATACATGCATGCAGACTTCAGCAAAACAAAAGAAGAAATGCAAGCTCTAAACGTGACATCAGTGATTGTGACAGGGATGAAACTGGAATCTGTAGCCAACATGATAAATATGGATATTTTTGCAGTGATTCTGTAGGTTTAAACAGACAAAAGACTGATGACAATCTTGTAGCCACTGATGATGGTACTTTTGAAGGGGAGATTAAAGAGAAAGACGAAGACAAAACTGAGAATGATGGTGACTCTTCTGACAAAGCTACTGATCACAAAACTGACAGAGAAGAAAACAGAGACTGTGAAACACTGACAATAGCAAAATGACTGTTGACAACAGAGCCTAATGACAGAGTCAGTTGTCATGGAATTAAAGAATGACAAAACAGGCGGTGATGACTGTAATGACAGCAAAGCAGAAACACAGGGGGGCACATACAGAGTACAATTTGTCCTATTGTTAAAAGACCTGGCAGGAATGATGACTCTTTGTATTGCAGATGAACTGATGGACCCACAGAGCAGCAAACCACCTCAAAACAGAGAGGCAGGCAGATCAGACAGTCTGTGAGCACGAAGCAGGCTCCACGGCCCAGACGTGCTGCTTCTCATGTAGGTCATTCAAAGCAAAGTTCCTGTAAAGTGCCTGCAAGGTCTGGCAGCCAAAGCAGCATCACCGAGTCTTTTAACAGACTACATTCTGGTGATGGAGAAAGTTCCAAAGAGTTGACCCCAAGGTCAACGGCTGGATTTAAAAATGATGATAGCCCATGCATGACCAAATAGGGACTCGGCCGGGCCAGAGAAGCTCACTGTCAGAGGGAGAATGGCTCTGCAGCTACAGCTAACATTAATGGTTTAGAGGCAGAATCTGATCAAGGTGTTAATGTTTCTGGAATAAATTTTCTAAATTATAATGTTAATGGCCTTTTGCCTAAAATTGACAACAGAGATTTTGTTAGTTTTTTGCTTAGATTTGATATTATTTGTTTAACAGAAACTTTTGTTACATCTGAGGTTGATTTTCCTATTTTTAGGGATTATTTAATGTTCACTTCAGAGGCTAAAAACTGTCACATCAAGGAAGATATTCGGGAGGGGTGATTCTTTTAGTCAGAAAATCTTTTGGACTTTTGTGGATAAAGTTGAGGTGGAGTTTGACAATACCATTGTTGTAAAGTTGCACAGAGTTTATTTGGAACTAACAAAGATATTATGTTGGTTTGTACATACATTCCCCCATGTGATTCTGCATTCTGGAAAACTAAACAAGGGGTGTAGGCATGGAAGATCTAGAACAGTGTTTGCTTGAGCTTCAAAGTTTATATGATGATTTTAATCTGTTGCTAACAGGGGATTTTAATGCTTCGAACAGCTAACCAGAATTACAATATGGGTGATGACTTTGATGATTTTGAAAATTTGTATTCTTTTTTCCATATTCAATTGCCTAGAAAATCACATGATTCAGAATCAAACGTATTTGGTAACCAATTAATCGAGTTATGTAATATGTTTGATTGTGCTATTTTGAATGGGCTTTGCAATCTAGGTTTTGATGATAGTTACACATTATAAGCATCTTCTGGTTCAAGTACAGTCGACTATTTTATTGCCTCTTTGGACCTAATAACATCTGTTCAAATACTTTCTCTGGTTGTGGAAAGTTTAACAGAATCTGACCACCTTCCGGTTTCTTTGAAGATTGAAGTTGTTAACAATATTTCAGAAAATGCATGCGATCATACTCTAAAAGTAAGGTATCTTATGACAAACTTGTATGGAATGAGGAAAAGAAAGATGAATTTCTTAAGGCTTTAAACACTGTTGATATACAGAATAGATTTTCAATAGCCACAAGTATGATAGAAAACAACTTAGAAGAGGCTTTTAGACATATTTGTTGAAAGTGTGAAAGAGGCTAGTGGTATGCATGTTGAAAAGGATGTCTCGGCATAAAAATAAAATTAAAAAGAGTGAATGGTTTGATGATGAATGTGAAGTTGCGAAAAAGGAAAGTAGACTTAAATTAAACAATTTCAGAAAAACCAGAAATGAAGAGGACAGGCTAATTTATGTTGAAAAAAGGAAAATCTATAAACGGTTGTTAAGGACTAAAAAAACAAGGTTACAGAAGAATGAAAGCAGAATCTTTAGCAAGTAACATTTCAAATTCTTCTCACTTCTGGAAAGAAGTAAGGAGTATGGGGTGTGGAAGTCGTGCAGTAGTTTACAACAATATTAGTACTGAAGACTGGTTTAATCATTTTAAAAGTGTTTTTCAGAACCTTGATGAAAACATAGAAAGCAACTGTGTGAATATTGATTTACGGGAAGGAACTGAACATATTTTAAATCAAGATATATCTGAAAATGAGGTTGTGCAAGCAATATCTAAACTCAAAATAGGAAAGTCCAGTGGCATTGACAATATATCAGCTGAAATGTTGAAAAATGGAGGCAAAAGTGTACGGAGTTTTTTGGTAAAATTTTTTAACACTGTTTTCAGTTTAGGAGTCTATCCCAAAGACTGGTCAAAAGCCATAATAATACCTATCTACAAAAAAGGAGATCCTGATATACAGATAATTACAGAGGAGTCTCATTGTTAAGTATTATTTCAAAATGTTATACAACCATATTAAATGCAAGATTGTATAACTGGTTAGAAGACAACAATGTGATTTCTGAAAGTCAAGCAGGTTTTCGTGGAGGGTACTCGACAGTAGATCAAATATTTAATTTATATGCTATCGTCCAGAAATGTATGAATGAAGAAACGCAGAAAGTTATATGTAGCATTTGTTGATTTTAAAAAAGCATTTGATTCTGTTCATCATGATAAACTTCTTGAATGCATGAGAAATCAAGGTGTGAATGGAAGATTTTTGGCTTCTTTGAAGGCAATGTATATTTCTTTAGTCTCGTGTGTACGTGCAAATTGTGAATTTACTGAATATTTTGAGTGCCCTATTGGGGTAAGACAAGGTTGTGTTTTAAGTCCTACTTTATTTTCTGTATTTATAAATCAACTTGCTACTCACATGAATGTGAAAGGAAGACATGGTGTACAAGTTTTGCCAGACATTATGGAATTGTTTATATTACTTTTTGCTGATGATGTGGCTTTACTATCTACAACAGTATATGGCTTACAAAATCAATTAAATATCCTGCAGAACTGTTGCAATGACATGAAATTAAATGTGAACACTGAGAAAACTAAAGTCATGGTATTCAGAAAAGGGGGGTATTTAGGACGACATGAACAATGGTTTTTGGGTGGTAAGAAACTAGAAGTAGTGGATAGTTATTGTTATTTGGGATTCCAATTTACTACAATGACAGTATGAAAAGAGGTACTGAACATCTAGCATCTAAGGTAAGAAAGCGGTAGTCCAATTGAATAAGGCTTTTCAAAAATACAAGGAAATGACTACCAAAGCATTTTTAAGATTTTTGATGTTAAAGTTCACCAATTCTGCTATATGCTTCTGAAGTATGGGTTTAAACAAATTAGATCATATAGAAAAAAGTTCATACTATGGCTTGCAAAAGAATTTTAGGTGTACCAGTTAAAACTCCAAATTCAATGGTCTATGGTGATTTGGGAAGATTTCCTCTTCATGTTAATTCGTGTGTTGCGGCCTTAAGGTATTGGTTTAGATTATTACAAATGAAGAACGAAAGACTGCCACATATAGCTTATCAGATGTTATTAGAATTAGACAAAATGGGTAAAGTTTGTTGTGTGTCGAAAATCAGGGAAATTTTATGTAAGACAGGATTTAGCTTTGTTTGGTTGCAGCAGGGTGTTGGTCAGGTCAAAGTGTTTTTTTAAGACTATTTAAGCAGAGAATGGCCTATCTATACATACAAGAATGGTCTGGCACTATAAGAGACCGTGACAGATATGACAATTACAGATCTTTTAAAATCATTTTTGAAAAAGAAAAGTACGTGTCTGACATGGATACCTACTGTTTTAGAGTTGCCATCTCACAAGCTAGATTTAATGTTCTCCCTATTAATGCAAATGTACATCGCTTTAGCAATCTTCCCCAGAAGAAATCTTGTCCACTTTGCAAGTCAGCAAAGGAAGACGAACATCATTTTCTGTTTGTGTGTCCTGCATATTCTGATTTAAGAGCCAAGTTTCTTGGGGGGTTAGCTTCAACCCCAATCCACGTGTTATTACAAGTGTCAAATTCCGAACAAATGCATGGTGTCTCAAGGTACATCTTTCAGGCAGTGAACAAAAGAAAGAAAGAACTGGCTGGAATTTAATGCTGGTATTGATGTGTCATCTCAATTTATTTCAGGGTAAAGATGTGTTCATGGTATTTAACACTGCTTTGAAATGGTTGTGTGTGTGTGTGTGTGTGTGTGTGGGGGGGGGGGTGCGTGCGCGCGCGTGTGTGCGTGTGTTTGTTTGTGTGTATGTGTGTGTGTACCTGTGGTGTGTGCGTGTTGTGTGTATGTGTGTGTGTGTGATTGTATTGGCAAAGCAAGTAATGTGAAAAAAGTAGCCTATCATGCCTATGCTGATGTAAACTTGAAAAGTGATTGAGACTTCATCTTTATGAATGTTAACTTATAGCATAAACAGCGATGTCGAAGGTGATGTGTTTGGATTGTAGCCACCCATAGCAAGGTTTTCTCTTGGTCATGACTGTGTTGAGGAGGACGATAATGATGACACTCTTAGTCGTATGTAATGTATTGGAATGTGTTTTATTACTGGAAAATCGATAGAAAGTTTGTTTTTGTTTTCTCGTTTACTTGTTACCACTCCCCTTTGTCCCTTTCACTTGTATTGTGGCCCAAGGCCGAAGTACAATTAAAATGTTCAGAGTTCAGAGTTCAGAGAGTTCTCTCTCTCTCATTCTCGTTCTCTCTCTCTCTCTCTCTCACTCTCTTCTCTCTCATCTCTCTCTCTCTCTCTCTCTCTCTCTCTCTCTCTCTTTCTCTCTCTCTCTCTATCTCTCTCTCTCTCCTCTCTCCCCCCTCTCTCTCTCCCCCTTCTCCCCCCCTCTCTCTCCCTCTCTCCCCCCTCTCTCTCCCTCTGTTCACTCTCTCTCTCTCTCTCTCTCTCTCTCTCTCTCTCTCTATCTCTCTTCTCTCTCTCTCTCTCTCTTCTCTCAGAGTGGTTCAGTCATACTGATGATCAAAGACTTAGGTCACCTGAAAGTCAGAGTTTTTCCAAAAAATTAATTAAAAAAAAATCCAGTACACAAAGACTCTGGATGAAACCTTTAAGGTTACAGATGAAGGCTTGGGTATAATTGTAACTGCGTTAAGGTTTCTTTCCGTGTTTCTACACAAAATGAGGTTTGTTGTTGTTGTTGTTGTTATTGTTTTATACTGTCCAACTTTTGCTCTTGTCTCCTAACAACAACAAAAATATGAGAAAAGAAACCAGGTCACGCACGCACGCATGCACGCACACACACACACACATACACTCAAACACACACAGACAGACAGACAGACAGTAAGAGAGACACAAAACGCAAATGCAATTTTATTTTACGAGGGTAATAGAATAAGTTACAAAGACATTTTTACATTCAGCCCTCAACATGAAAAATAAAAGAGGAGAGAGAGAGAGGAGAGAGAGAGAGAGAGAGGAGAGAGAGAGAGAGAGAGAGTTAGAGGAGAGAGAGAGAGAGAGAGAGAGAGAGTTAGAGAGAGAGAGAGAGAGAGAGAGGGAGACAACGTTTTGTGACTCGTTCTCTGTCCATTATGCAGATTTCATTTTGAAATGTAAAACCTACCATCATTTGTAGTGGTCTCCAATGTTTAAAAATACCATTTACTTTAGTTTTGGGTTTGATAGTTTTGAACGAACAGTACGACTTGGAAAGGAAGAAAAAAATGAGCTGAGGAATTTTTAAACACATTTACGAAAAAAGCTACTCTGTAAAAAACATATAGAAAAAATTAAAAAAAAAAACCCACCCAAAGAACACATTAATTTCCCCTATGCAAATTACAATATCAGCAAGCTTAAGAAACAATCCGCCCGGCTCGGTGTTGTGTCCTTGGGAAAGACACTTTACTCCTATTTTCCTCACTCCACCCAGGTGTACAAGTGGGTACCAGCTCTGCTGGGGAAGTATCTGGCGACAGACTAGCGTCCTGTCACAGGGGTGGTGAAAAACCATCAGTTGGCTTAACGCTACAGAAACCGGGATAAGCTCCGGCTCTATGGGCCTTCTGGCTCGAAAGAACATACTTTAAGAAACAATAACTTCCTGAAGTCAAAAAGCAGCTACCTTCATAGCGCGAGCAAAAAAAAAAAAAAGGTCGCATACGCAAAATCTTACTATTGGCAAACCTTGGAGGTCTAGCCAAGATATGAAAGAGAAAATCCACCGATAAAATAAAATCTCTGTTCTTAAAAAGAAATTAGAGTGGTAAATCTGGGGTAACGCTGTACTCAACACAAACCATCTAGTCAATGCCCCCCCCCCCCCTCCCCACCCCATCTCTCCACCCCCACTCCCCCAAAATCTCGCCAACCACCCACAAACACAACCACTCTATACTGGTCTACTGTGCGACGCAAGAATCAGACATTGTATCACAAGGCTAGGATTAGCTGTTTGTACTTTTCGGAGATCAAAGAGTGAAGGATTTTTGCTTTTGGTCAGAAGCCTCCCCACATCCCTGCCACCCCTATTACCCTGATGAAGTCATTTTCTGTGATGTCTGGGCAACAGGGGTCAGTCATCAGTCAGCCCTCCAGCCATCTGGCAATCTGCCTCACCAACCTTTAAGCAAATATCGTCCAAAATGTTGTGCTACGAAATTACAAAATACGAAATTTTATTTATTACGAAATTTTATTTAAAGAGGGTAATAAATTAAGTACAATGAATTTTTTCCATCCAGCCCTAAAAAAGGGGAAAAAGTATAAACACCAAAGCAATGTGTTTGAAAGGAAAAATTTGGAAAGGAAAAGAGTAAAGGAAACGACAAAAGAGAAAATACTCCAAGAATAAACAAATACACCAAGAACAAGAAGGAAGTAATGTCGTCGCTATCTATCGTCGACGCCAATGTAGTCGTAGTAGTAGTAGTAGTAGTAGTAGTAGTAGTAGTAGTAGAGATGATGAATGTGCTAGGAAAGAGAGGAGAGAGACAGAGAGGGGAGAGAAGAGAGAGAGAGAGGGGAGAGAGAGAGAGAGACAGACAGACAGACAGAGAGACAGAGAACAGAGAGACTCAAGAGAGGCAGAGAGACAGAGACAGAAGAGAGACAAACAGAGAGACAGAGAGAGAGACAGAGAGACAGACAGACAGAGAGAGCGAGAGAGAGAGAGAGAGAGAGAGAGAGAGAGAGAGAGAGAGAGAGAGAGAGAGAGAGAGAGAGAACTCTCGAACTCTAACTGGAATATTTTAATGAGGGTAACTGGATAAGCCAGAGGCTTCTTTACACCAGGCCCTCATGGGGAAAAAAGTGAAACAAAACATGAATAAACCAATGCATCAACAAAACAAAATAATGTGAAACAACAATGAAATGAATCACACAAATTGTGTGTGTGTGAGCGAGCGAGCGAGCGAGCGAGCGAGAGAAAGAGAGAGAGAGAGGGAGAGAGAGAGAGATCTGAAAAAGTCATGAAGATCTGAGACAGATGTATTTGCACTGCTGTGTTATATTTCAGATAATCCACAAAATCGGTATATGGCTGCCTTAACAGTGGGCAAAACCTGTTGCATACGCAAAACAATCTCACCAATGGTGAACCTCATTCGAGTTACCATCAGTGCAGACTCCACTCTCCCCAAAAGTCCTTCGAATGAGACTATAAACCGAGGCCCCGTGTGCGAACGCACGCAGAACATCTTGCGCACACGTTAAAACCTGTTCCGCTTTTCGTGAGAGTAGGCCATAGTGTGCCGGTGGGAACAGATAACAGAACTTACGAAAACCGCATACACACGGGGACTAGATGTAAAAAAGCACATATCCCTTATCCTCGATATAAAAGAATAAAATAAATTAAAAGAAACCACACGTGCGTCTGAGGGAATGGTTTGAGGGTGGATGTTTGAGGGAATGGTTTTGAGAGTGGATGTTTGAGGAAATGGTTTGAGGGCGGATGTTTGGGGGAATGATTTGAGGGTGGAGAGGGTGGATGTTCGAGGGTGGTGTTTGAGGAATGGTTCGAGGGTGGATGTTTGAGGGAACGGTTTGAAGGGGGATGTTTGAGGGAATGGTGTGAGGGAACGGTTTGAGGGAATGGTTTTGAGGGCGGGGGGGTCTGAGTGAATGATTTTGAGGGTGGATGGTTGAGGGAATGGTTTGAGGGTGGACGTTTGAGGGGATGGTTTGAGGGCGGGAGAGTAAATAAGGAGTGTGTCTAGTCAGCAGACGCGCAACGTTGATCAATTGTCTGCCCTTAGCCACACACACCACTGTGAGCCCTTGAGGACAACATTCGGCAGTCAGATTAACTTGAGAGAGAAGAGAGAGAGAGAGAGAGAGAGAGAGAGAGAGAGAGAGAGAGAAAGAGAGAGAGAGAGAGAGAGAGAGAGAGAGAGAGAAAGAGAGAGAGAGAGTGAGAGAGAGAGAGAGATAGAGAGAGGGAGAGAGATGAAGAGCGAGTGAGAGTGAAAAGAGAAGTGAGAGAGCGAGAAGAGAGAGAGAGAGGAGAGAAAGAGAAGAGGAAAAGAAAAG
>CM054139.1:1318218-1320433 GCA_028751875.1 Rapana venosa | reverse complement strand
GCGAGTTCACATGTTGTTTTCTGGAACCTGAGCTTTTGCGGGTGTTCTGTCTTTGAGTGATGTTGGATGATATGTTTCATGGTGTTTGTGGAAGGCTGTTGTCACACTACACTCTCGGCTTTCTGTCCCTTTAAGTATTCGTGATGATGACAGTGTCGGTAGCAACAGCAACAATGACAACAGCAACAACAACAACAGCAGCAGTAGCAGCAGCAGCAGCAGTAATGACAACACTTGTGAGAAGAAAATGAAAAAGATAATGGACAGGGTGTAAGGAGAAGGCGGAGGGGGAGGAATTCATTTCCTAACCCCTAACCTACCTCCAACCCCCCTCCTCTATTTTATCTTCTCATCCACCTTAACATGAACACATATAACATAAGTGGCACTGGGACATAGGCTTCTTCTTCTTCGCAATTCTTCTTTGCATTCTTCTTCTTATTATTATTTGCATTCTGCTTTGCATTCTTCTTTGCAATTACTCTGCTTCTTCTTCTCTTCTTCTTCTTCTTCTTCTTCTTCTTCTTCTTCTTCTTCTTTTTCTTCTTCTTCTTCTTCTTCTTCTTCTTCTTCTTCTTCTTCTCCTTCTTCTTCTTCTTCTCCTTCTTCTTCTCCTTCTTCTTCTTCTTCTTCTTCTTCTTCTCCTTCTTCTTCTTCGCAATTCTTCTTCTTCTTCGCAATTCTTCTTCTTCTTCTTCTTCTTCTTCTTCTTCTTCTTCTCTTCTTCTTCTTCTTCTTCTTCTTCTTCTTCTTCTTTTCCATCCTCCTCTATGCTACGCTACAACCTATTACCCAGCGCCACCTATTTTATATGTGCTTTTGTCAAGGTGGATGAGGAGATAACAAAGGGGAGAGAGGGGAGGTAGGTTAGGGGTGAGGTAGGGATGATTTAGGGTGGAAGAAGGGGGTAGAACAGGAAGGGGAGGTAGGTTAAGTGGTTGGGGGTAGACTAAGGGGTGGGGGAGAGGCTAGGGGAGGAGGGGGTTGGTTAGGGAGGAGATGGGGTAGGTTAGAGTAGAGGGAGGAGGTGAACAGATTAGGGGAAGGGAGGGGGCAGGTAAGAGAAAAGTAAAGGGATAGATTAGGGGGGAGGGGGAGGTAAGTTAGGGGGAGGAAGGGGTTGGTCAGAGGGTAGGTTGCGGGGAAGGAGGAAGGGGTAGAATAAGGAAGTGAGGGGGTAGGTTAGCGGGAGGTTATATTTGTTAATGTCTGTAACTAGCGGGCCATATATCTAATGCATTGAATCAAAAGGGCAACAGATGGCCACTACGGTGTTTCTCATGCCAGTTTTGTGAAAGAGGGTCTAAAGTATGTGTATGGCAAAAGGCATGCTGTCACCCTCGTTTGCAGGTTTTAAGCGGTATTCTTGCATTAATTAACCGTTGGACTATTGTGGCTTTAAGAATGATATTTATTTTCAGTGGTTCGTCTTTTGCATTAAGATTGTCACCTACCATAATTCTTCTTCGTGAGATATCGTTTTTCTCAAATCTTGAACAAAAGTGGTGGTGGTGGTGGTGGTGGTGGTGGTGGTGGTGGTGGTGGTGGTGGTGGTGGGGGGTGGTGGTGGGGGTGGTGGTGGTGGTGGTGTAATGATGATGATGATGATGATGACGACGACGACGACGACGACGATGATGATGACGACGACGATGACGATGATGATGACGATGGCGATGATGATGACGATGACGACGTTGCCGACGATAACGATGACGATGACGACGATGCTGATGACTACGACGATGACGAGGAGGAGGAGGAGGATAACGACGACGACGATGACGATGGTGATGATAATGATGATAATGATGAGGAGGAGAAGGAGGAGGAGGAGGAAGAATAAAGAGAGGATGAAGAGGATGACTAGATGCAGCATAGGCTGCTGTGCCAGCAGCAGCAGCAGTAGAAGCAGCATGAAGTCATTATCATAAGCAATAAGTAATGTACACACAAAGGCCACAACTCCTCGTTTATGCGTGTTGCTATGGAAACGGGAAAGATAACTCTCCTTTCAAGTCGTGTTGGTCAGTGCTGCAGCAGTATTTCTGATGTACTGCATCCGTGCTGACCTAGTTATTGTCGCTGTTGTACCATTGTTCTCTGAACAAATGAAGACAAATGATGCAAAGTGGGTGTGTGGGGGGGGGGGGGGGGTTGGTGTGTTGGAGGGGGGGGGAGAGGGGGATGGGGGGAGGGAGGGTTAGTGTGTGTA
>CM054139.1:1290718-1315718 GCA_028751875.1 Rapana venosa | reverse complement strand
CCACCCAATTTGCTAACTCTGAAAAACAGACACTTTGAAACAATGTTTTGATCGCAGAGGCATGAAAAGACAACTCTAAACGGGTTTTTTACGCCAGACGCAATTTTCCTGGCCCCTAAAATTACTTTGTAAAATAGTTTTGAAAAGCAAACTTTATTTCGTTGTTGCCCTTCTTCTTTTCTCTTCTCTTCTTCTTCCCTTCTTCTTCTTTTCTTCTTCAAATTTCCTTTTTTTTTCGGGGGCTTGTCGATATTCTATTCCTTGTAATGTCTAGAAAAAAAAGCGGGTGTTAAAAATGTGTGGCAGCAACTTTTCTGTTGATTTAATTTTCTGGGAGCTTAATCTGACCGGTTTAATGGCGTCTTTTTAAGTCTTTTTTTTTTTTGATTTTTGGTTCTAAGGTTTTATGTGGCAACTATTCTATACGAAGAAAAGTATTCTCAAAGTTTTTCTAAAATTGAGTTTCTAAGGTTTAGCACTACATGAGCTTGGGGGGGAAGATGTTTGGCATTGTCCTTTACCTGTCACTTTCTGCGCTGCTTCTGATGCGTGCCTGTCGTTGCCCGCTGTCTGTCGTCTGTCTTCTGCCCCTGTCGTCTGACTGTCTGACTGTTCTTTACCATAGAAAAAATTTTTTTCTATTTTGAAAATAAACCCCTTTTTTGGGAATCATCTCTTCCCCCCCCCCCCCTCTCCTCTCTCTCCTTTTCTCTCTCTCTCTCTCTCCTCTCTCTCTCCCCACTCTCTCTCTCTCTCCCCTTCGCTCTCTCTCTCCCTCCCCTTTCTCTCTCGCTCTCTCTCCCCCCTCTCTATCTCTCTCTGCTTTTTCTCTCCTACCCTCTCTCTTCTCTCTCTCTTTCTCTCTCCTCGCCCCTCTTTTCCCCTCCCTCCTCTTCCCTTCTCTTTCTTCTCTCTCTCTCTCTTCTCTCCCTTTTTCTCTCTCTCTCTCTCTCTTCTCTTTCTCTCTCTCTCCTCTCTCCTCTCTCTCTCTCTCCCCTCCCCTATCTCTCTTTTCTCTCCTTCTCTCACTTTTCCCTTCTCTTCTCTCTCCTTCCTCTCTCCTCTCTCTCTCTCGCTCCTCTTTCCCTTTCTCTCCCCCTCCTCTCTCTCTCTCTTTCTCTCTCTCTCTCTCTCTCCTCTCTTCTCTCTCTCAAATCTCTCCTCATCTCCCCTCTCCCTTTTCTCCCCTCTCTCTCCCCCCCCCTTCTCTCTTCTTCTACCTCCACACTCTCTTCTCTTCTCTTCCCCCTCTCTCTCCCTCTCTTCCCCTCTCCATCTCCCCCCTCCCCCCCCCTTTTTCCCTCTCCCTCTTCTCTCTTTCCTCCTCTCTCCTCAAACCCCCCCCCCTTCTCTTTTCTCTCCTTTTTCTCCCTCTCTCTCTCTCCTCTCTCTCTCCCTCCCCTTCCCTCTCTCCTCTCCTCTCTCTCCCCCTCCTCTCTCCTCTCACTCTCCTCTCTCCTCTCTTCCTCCTTTCTCTTTTCCCCTCTCTCTTTTTCTCCCTCTCTCTCTCTCTCTCTCCTCTCTCCTCTCTCTCTATCTACTCGTCTCTCACCTTTTTCTCCTATCCTCCTTCTCTACTCTCCTCCCCTTTTTTCCTCCCCGCCCCACTCCCCTTTAACCCCCCCCTCAACTTTCCCCCCCCCCCTTCCCTCCCCTTCCCCCCTCTCCTCCTCAAGTTATCACCCAAGGTACCCTCACAATTTTTCAACAAAAAAATTCCCGGGCCGTCCCTTCAAAACCCTCCTTAAACCCCCCCCTCAAACTTCCCCCCCAAACACCCCCCAAAACCCTCCCCCAAACACCCCCCCCAAACCATCCCTCAAAACACCCGCCTCAATCCATCCCTCAAACGTCCACCTCAAACCATCCCCTCAAAACGTCCACCCTCAAAAACCAATTCCCTCAACCATTACCACCTCAAAACCATTCCCGCAAACCGGTCCCTCACACCGTTCCTCAAACTTCCACCTTCAAAAACGTTCCCTCAAACATCCACCCTTCGAACCATTCCTTCATACATCACTTCAAACCATTCCCTCAAACACCCACCTCGAACATCCACCCTCTTCCACCCTCATCATTCCCCAACATCCGCCCTCAAACCCTTCCCTCAAAATCCGCCATCAAACCATTCCCCCAAACATCCGCATCAAAACCATTCCCTCAAACATCCACTCTCAAAACCATTCCCTCAAACATCCACCCTCAAACCATTCCCTCAGACACACGTGTGTTTCTTTTTTTATTTATTTTATTCTTTTATATCGAGGATAAGGGATATGTCCTCTTTTACATCTAGTCCCTTGGTGTATGCAGTTTTTTTTAATTCTGTCATCTGTTCCCACCAGCACACAATGGCCTACTCTTCCGAAAAGCGAAACAGGTTTTAACGTGCGCGCAAGATGTTCTGCGTGCGTTCGCACACGGGGCATCGGTTTATAGTCTCATCGGAAGGTACTTCTGGGGAGAGTGGAGTCTGCATGGTGGTAAACTCAATGAAGGTTCGCAATAGTGAGATGTTTTGCTATGCAGCTGGTTTCGACCCATCGTACTGTTAAGGCAGCCAATATATCGACTTCGTGGATTATTGAAATATATAACACAGCTGTTGTTATTACAACTGTCTGTAGATCTTCCTGACTTTTTCAGATCTCTCCTCTTCTCTCTCTCTCTCTCTCTCCCTCCTCTACTCTCTCTCTCTCTCTCTCTCTCTCTCTCTTCTCTCTCTCTCTCTCTTCTCTCTCCTCTCGCCTCACACACATACGACCACCAATTTGTGTATGATTCATTTCAATGCTGTTTCACATTATTTGTTTTTGTTGATTCATTGTTTATTCATGTGTTTGTTTTCACTTTTTTCTTCATGGGGCCTGGTGTATTGTAAACAAGCCTCGTGGCTTACCCAATTACCCTCATTAAAATATATTCGAGTTCGAGTTAGAGAGTCTCTCTCGCTCTCTCTCACTCTCTCTCTCTCTTCTCTTCTCTCTCTCTCTCTCTCTCTCTCTCTCTCTCTCTCTCTCTCTCTCTTTCTCTCTTTCTCTCTCTCTCTCTCTCAGTCTCTCTTCTATTCTCTGTCTCTCTCTCTCTGTCTCTGTCTTCTCTCTCTCTCTCTCTCTTTCTCTCTCTCTCTCTCTGTCTTCTCTCTTCTGCAGTCTCTCTCTCTCTCTGTCTCTGTCTCTCTCTCTTCTCTCTGTCTCTCTTCTCTCTCTCTCTCTTCTTTCTCTCTCTCTATCCTCTCTCCTGTCTCTCTCTCTCTCTGTCTCTCTCTCTCTCTCTTGTTCTCTGTCTCTATCTCTCTCTCTCTCTCTCTTCTCTCTCTCTATCTCTCTCTCTCTCTTTCTCCTCTCTTCCTAGGCACATCATCATCTCTTACTACTACTACTACTTATACTACTACTACTACTACTAATATACATACTATTATACTACTACTGCTATACTATTACTACATCCTTCTGCTTACTACTACTATACTATTACTTACTACTTACTACTCAATATACTACTACTCTACGACTACATTGGCGTCGACGATAGATGAGCACGACATTACTTCCTCTTGTTCTTGGTGTATTTGTTTATTCTGGATGTATTTTCTCTTTGTTCGTTTCCTTTTACTCTTTTCCTTTCAAATTTTTCCTTTCCAAATTCATTGCTTGGTTTGTTTATACTTTTTCCCCTTTTTTAGGGCTGGATGGAAAAAAATTTTTGTATACTTTAATTTATTACCCTCTTTAAATAAAATTTCGTTATAAATGAAATTTTGTAATTATTTGATAATTTCGTAAGCACAAATTTTGGACGCTATTAGTCCTTAAAGGTTGGTGACGGCAGTTGCCAGATGGCTGGAGGGCGACTGATGACTGACCCCTGTTGCCCAGACATCACAGAAAATGACCTCATCAGGGTAATGGAGGAGGCAGAGATGTGGGGAGGCGTTCTGACCAAAAGCAAAATCCTTCACTCTTTGATCTCCGAAAAGTACAAACAGCTAATCCTAGCCTTGTGATACAATGTCTGATTCTTGCGTCGCACAGTAGACCAGTATAGAGCGGTTGTGTTTGTGGGTGGTTGGCGAGATTTGGGGGGAGTTCGGGGGGGGGGGGGGGGGGGGTGCAGAGATGGGATGGGGGATGGGGTGGGGGTACATTGACTAGATGGTTTGTGTTGAGTACAGCGTTACCACAGATTTACCACTCTAATTTCTTTTTAAGAACAGAGATTTTATTTTATCGGTGGATTTTCTCTTTCATATCTTGGCTAGACCTCCAAGGTTTGCCAATGGTCAGATTTTGCCTATGCGACCTTTTTTTTTTTTGCTCGCACTATGAAGGTAGCTGCTTTTTGACTTCATGAAGTTATTGTTTCTTAAAGTATGTTCTTTCGAGCCAGAAGGCCCATAGAGCCGGAGCTTATCCCGGTTTCTGTAGCGTTAAGCCAACTGATGGTTTTTCACCACCCCTGTGACAGGACGCTAGTCTGTCGCCAGATACTTCCCCAGCGGAGCTGGTACCCACTTGTACACCTGGGTGGAGTGAGGAAAATAGGAGTAAAGTGTCTTTCCCAAGGACACAACACCGAGCCGAGCGGGATTGTTTCTTAAGCTTGCTGATATTGTAATTTGCATAAGAGAAATTAATGTGTTCTTTGGGTGGGGGTTTTTTTTTTTAATATTTCTATATGTTTTTTACAGAGTAGCTTTTTTCGTAAATGTGTTCAAAATTCCTCAGCTCATTTTTTTCTTCCTTTCCAAGTCGTACTGTTCGTTCAAAACTATCAAACCCAAAACTAAAGTAAATGGTAGTTTTAAAACATTGGAGACCACTACAAATGATGGTAGGTTTTACATTTCAAAATGAAATCTGCACACTGGACAGAGAACGAGTCACAAAACGTTGTCTCCCTCTCTCTCTCTCTCTCTCTCTCTCTCTCTCTCTCTCTCTCTCTCTCTCTCTCTCTCTCTCTCTCTCTCTCTCTCTCTCTCTCTCTCTCTCTCTCTCTAACTCTCTCTCTCTCTCTAACTCTCTCTTTCTCTCCCTCTCTCTCTCTCCTCTTTTATTTTTCATGTTGAGGGCTGAATGTAAAAATGTCTTTGTAACTTATTCTATTACCCTCGTAAAATAAAATTGCATTTGCGTTTTGTGTCTCTCTTACTGTCTGTCTGTCTGTGTGTGTTTGAGTGTATGTGTGTGTGTGTGCGTGCATGCGTGCGTGCGTGACCTGGTTTCTTTTCTCATTTTTTTGTTGTTGTTAGGAGACAAGAGCAAAAGTTGGGACAGTATAAAACAACAACAACAACAACAACAAACCTCATTTTGTGTAGAAACACGGAAAGAAACCTTAACGCAGTTACAATTATACCCAAGCCTTCATCTGTAACCTTAAAGGTTTCATCCAGAGTCTTTGTGTACTGGAATTTTTTTTTAATTAATTTTTTTGAAAAACTCTGACTTTCAGGTGACCTAAGTCTTTGATCATCAGTATGACTGAACCACTCTGAGAGAGAGAGAGAGAGAGAGAGAGAGAGGAGAGAGAGAGAGAGGAGAGAGAGAGAGAGAGAGAGAGAGAGAGGAGTGAAAGAGGGGAGAGAGAGGGGGGAGAGAGAGAGAGAGAGAGAGAGAGAGAGAGAGAGAGAGAGAGAGAGAGAGAGAGAGAGAGAGAGAGAGATAGAGAGAGAGAGACGCTTTGACGCTTTGACCAATTTATTGTCATTGCCCAATGTGGCCTATTGACAAGGGGGGTTACACACGACTTTCTTTTGTAAATACAAATAAATACAAGAAAACTCACATGATGCATTTAACGTAATGATAAAAAAACGAAAAGGAGCTCTCTATGAACGGATGAGAGAGAGAGAGATTTTTTATTTATTCTTTTATATAGATGATAAGGATATGGAATAAGTACTTATGTGCTTTTTTACATCCTGTTCCCGTGTGTATGCGGTTTTGTAAATTCTGTCATCTGTTCCCACCGGCACACAATGGCCTACTCTTACGAAAAGCGGAACAGGGTTTAACATGTGCGCAAGATGTTCTGCGTGCGTTCGCACACGGGGCCTCGGTTTATAGTCTCATCCGAAGGACTTTTGGGGAGAGTGGAGTCTGCACTGATGTTAGTTAACTCCAGGTGAAAATATCCCCTTGAACGGGAATCGAACCCGTGTCCTCAGATTGCGAGCGCAATGTTCTAACCACTAGGCTATCCCGTCCCCCGAGAGAGGGGGAGAGAGAGAGAGAGAGAGAGAGAGAGAGAGAGAGAGAGAGAGAGAGAGAGAGAGAGAGGAGAGAGAGAGAGAGAGAGGAGGAAGAGAGAGAGAGAGAGAAAGAGGAGAGAGAGAGAGAGAGAGAGAGAGAGTCTGATCTCTCAGACAGACAGACAGACAGACAGAGGACTGGAACCAACAAAAACAAAAATGCAGAGACGTTTGAGAGAGAGAGAGAGAGAGAGAGAGAGAGAGAGAGAGAGAGAGAGAGAGAGAGAGAGAGAGTCTGATCTCTCAGACAGACAGACAGACAGACAGACAGAGGTCTGGAACCAACAAAACAAAAATGCAGAGACGTCTGTTCCTGGTCCATCTTGTGCCAATAAGCCAGGTCATAAGGTGTGGTGATCTGGTTTGGCCACGGCAAAGTGAAAGAAGCCCTGGTGGTGTGGTGGACAGGGGAAGGGAGGGGATGGGGGGAGAGGAGAGGGGAGGGGGAAGCTAATAGCGAAGTAATTACTGCCTGTGTGCTGGGTGGTGGGGATGGAGGTGGTGGGGAGGGCAGGTGGGGGCTTCTTCTTCTTCTTGTGCTGGTTTTGTTGTTGTTGTTGTGGGAGGTGATGAGGTGGTGGTGGAGTTCTTTGTTGTTATGGTGGTGGTGGTGGTGGTGGTGGTGGTGGTGGTGGTGGTGGTGGTGGTGGTGGTGGTGGTGGTGGTGGTGGTGGTGGAGTTCTTTTATGTTGTTATTGTTGTTGATGTTAGTGGTGGTGGTGGTGGTGGTGGTGGTGGTGGTGGTGGTGGTGGTGGTGGTGGTGGTGGTGGTGGTGGTGGTGGTGGTGGTGGTGGTGGTGGTGAAGGTGGTGGTGGAGTTCTTTTCTGTTGTTGATGCTGTTGATGTTATCGTTGTTGTTGTTGCTATCGTTGGTGGTGGTGGTGGTGGTGGTGGTGGTGGTGGTGGTGGTGGTGGTGGTGGTGGTGGTGGTGGTGGTGGTGGAAGAGTTATTTTCTGTTATTGTTGATGTTGTTGCTGTTGTTGGTGATGGTGGTGGTGGCGGTGGTGGTGGTGGCCATGATGATGATGAAAATGATGATGATAGTGAGGAGGAGGAATAGGAGGAGGATAATGATGTTTTCTTTTGTTTTTGTTTTGCTTCCTTCTTCATCATCATCATCTTCGTCTTCTTCTTCTTAATTCGCAAATAGCAATTCTTTTCGCAGTTCTCAGTTCTTGCCAGTTTGCAATTCGCAATCCTTTACAATACATTTTTGCATTTCTTATTCTTTTTTATTCTTCTTCTCCTACGCAGATTGTCTCCTATACAATTCTCTTCTTCTTCTTCTTCTTCTTCTTCTTCTTCTTCTTCCTCTTCTTCTTCTTCTTCTTCTTCAAGTGTATATGTGTCTCCGTCTCTCTCTCTCTCTCCCTCTCTCTCTCTCTCTCCCCATCTCTGTCTCTCTCTCTCTCGCTCTCTCCCTCTGCCAATCTCTCTCTCTCTCTCTCTCTCTCTCTCTCTGATCATCTCTCTCTCTCTCTCTCTCTCTCTCTCTCTCTCTCTCTCTCTCTCTCTCTCTCTCTCTCTGTTTTAAAGAATAGACTGACGTTAATGTGCAGTGTAGATTTCCGATGACGTGATTTTCCGGGTCTTTTAAAATCCCTTCACTCGAAACGATGTGAAAGAATTCAGCATTTCTTTATCAGACCGTCTATCCGAAAGCTTGTCTGTTTGTACTCCCAAAGAAAGTCGTTTGTATTAAAGCGTGTGGATGTGACACTCAGTTATGTCCCCTTTAATGTTCTAGAAAGCTGCAATCTTTACGTGTTGTTGTGTCTCTCTTTCCTTTGTTTAGTTTCTGATGTTTTCTCTTTTTTTTTGGTGTTTTACACCGTGGAAAATGTCAACAGTTTCATCAGAAAGATAATGGACGAGTTTAAGATGACCTGGATACCAAACACTGAAGTAATTGCATGTCTGTGTGTGTGATGAGGAAAAGAGTGGTGGATCGATTCATTGTCTGTATGTTGGCTGTTTATCCGTCTTTACGTTGCTACTGTGTCTGTCTTCTGATGGTTATATATATGTCAGTCTGTCTGTCTGTCTGTCTGTTTGTCATGGTTTGGCTTTTGTATGTGTGTGTCTGTTTGAGCTTGTTTTTGTTTGTTTGCTTTTTATTGTTGGTTTGTTGTGTTGTTGTTTGGTTGTTGTTTTGGGGGTTGTTGGGTTTGTTTTGTTTGTTTTGTTTTGTTGTTTTGTTTTTGTTTTTGGGGGGAGGGGTAATTGTGTGCGCGTGTACGTGTACGTGTGTGTGTGTGTGTGTGTGTGGGTACGTGTACGTGTACGTGTGTGTGTGTGTGTGTGTGTGTGTGTGTGTGTGTGTGTGTGTGTGTGTGTGTGTGTGTGTGTGTGTGTGTGTGTGTGTGTGTGTGTGTGTGTGTGTGTGTGTGTGTGTGTGTGTACGTGTACGTGTGTGTGTGTGTGTGTGCGTGCGTGTGCGTGCGTCTGTGTGTGAGTCTGTCTGTCTGTCTTTGTGTGTTTGTGTGTGTGTACGTGTGTGTGTATGTGTGTGTCTGTTTGTCTGTGTGTGCATGCGTTTGTGCGCGCGCGCGCGTGTGTGTGTGTGTGTTCTTCGGCTAGAGCCCTGAGGTTCAACAATGGCGAGATTTTTTACAAATGCGACCGCTCCCTCATCCCCCTACCCCCACCCCCCCCCCCCACACACACACACACACACCATTAAAAGGTAGCTGCATTCCGACTTCAGGGCTAGTTTGCAAGATTGTGTCTTTGAACTAGAACAGTCACAAAACAGAAGAGGGATGGATGTTGATTTCATGACATCAAAACATACTTTCAAAATTATCAGTCCGTCTCAAGCCTAACGATGTTGAAACAACAAAACTCCCTTCATCATCTCCTTGCTTCTTGCATTCTTGTCTTGTTTGATGACGGTGAACAAGATTCGGTAAAACTCACCGAAGGACAGTCAGATTTCAAGAACTGGTCATTTTGTATTAAAAGATGTCTTGATCTTTTTGGGGTTTTTTTCTGAAGTGTGGGTGAATGGTGGTGTGGGAAATGATCGGGTTCTTCTAAAGAATTAAGATAACGTATGATTGATTATTTTCATCAATACTGGCATGTAAAACTTACAGAAAGTGACAGATTTTAAACGTATCGCTCATTTAGATCACTGTTACAGTCTGAAAAATATCTTACTGCTATTACGATAGATAAAGTCAAGTATGTTCTGGCTAAGTTTCGACTTGGAATTGGTAATTTAAATCTAAATAACAAATATAATAATAAATCTAAAAGTGCTCTTTTTGTGACAAAATTGAAACGAAAATCCATTTTCTTTTTGAATGAACTAATTTTTCAAACTTGAGAGAGAAATACCTATCAAGGTACTTCAATAACGCAAATGAACAATGCCTTCAAACTATTTTGAATAGTGAAAATGTTTTTCGAGTTGAAACATTTAGGTAGGTATATATTCTATGCTCTGAAAACCGCAAACTTTGTCAAGTACAATTGGTGCACAAGAATTTGAAATCGTTTCATGTTTCTCTAGAAAAATCATTCTTAAAAATGCCAACATTATTTTTACTTGTTGTACTGTTTTGTTTGAAGTTTCTTTGTCAAAATGTCTACCCCTTTGTATACAGGCCAGTGGCCTTACAGTTAAAATGCTGAGTTTCTGAGTTTATTTATTTTTTATTTTATTTATTTATATCACTTTAAGTCACGTCAGATTTCTCTGCGTGAAATTCGGGCTGCTTTCCCCGGGGAGAGCGCGTCGCCACAAGAGCAGCGCCACCCATATTTTTCTGTCTACAACTGCATTTGTTTCCCTATCAGAGTGGCTTTTTTCTACACAATTTTGCCAGGGACAACTCTCTTGTTGCCGTGGGTTCTTTTACGTGCGCTAAATAATTATGTGTAACACACGGGACCTCGGTTTATCGTCTCATCCGAAAGACTAGCGCCCAGATCACCACTCAAGGTCTAGTGGATGGGGAAAAGTTTTCGGGTCCAAACGGGATTCGAACCACCGCCCACTTCCGACCCGGAGTTTTCGCTTTCTAGACAGACGCGTTACCTCTAGACCACCGATCTCTCGTCCTTTCTTTCTTTGTGGGATTTCAAGCTTGCGTTGAGATGATGAGAAACTGGATCAGTTTGCTAATGAGCAGTTCAAAGTGGCACTAGCCGTCATCTGAAGAGCTGCAACACTGGATGAGTGTGGGGTGACAAACCAGGGTGCTGTAGTTGGAATCCATTCCGGGGTTGTGGGTTTTTTTGTGGGATGGGTGATTTTTTGTCTTCGTCTTTTGTTGAAATTCATTTCAAACAGGCTTTGGCCCAGGTCAAAAGCTGTGTCCGTTATTGGTGTCAGCTAATTGCCAAGTCCTACACTAAAACGTTGTTATGTTTTAAAATGTTGTGTTGAGCTTTTCCTTGAGCCATGACAAGCTCTTAACATAACAACCTGCATTCTCCTTTAAAGGCGAGAAAAAATCTTCTGAAGTCGGAGAATGAATACCTATATGGCGATGTACTTTTTAAAAAATAGTCATACACGCAAACTTCTCATCCAGTGTGCAATTTCAATCTGACAGTGATTCCCAGGTGGGATGAGTGAGTCAGAGTGCACGTTCTGGGTGCCACCCCCCCCCCCCCAACCCCACCCCTAGAGTGTTAAGCTGGGGAACGCGCAACAACAACAACAACAACAACAACAACATTTCAAATTGGCGGTTTCGTCAGTTTTGTAAAACAGTGCTTTGAAAAAAGGTTGGTTTCTTTTAATAGTCATATAATTCGCACAAAACTAGCATAGTGTTTGGCGCAGTTTTCAGTTTTGTTAATCTCTCTTTCTCTTTTTCTTTTATTCTTTTTATTTTGAGAATAATGGAAGCGGCACTCATGCGCATTTTTTGTTACATCGAGTCCCCATACGTATGCGGTTTTGTCAATTTTGCCATCCAGTTTCTCACTGGCACACAATGGCTTACTTTTCTGAAAAGCGAAACAGGTTTTAACTTATGCGCAAGATGTTCTGCATGTGTTCGAACACGGAGCCTTTATTTACAGTCCCATCCAAAAGACTGAAATGTTGGAGGGCTTCTCTTAAGATGTCTGCTTTGAACTATACACGGTATGTGTATTTGTTTACCCAAAAAGGACATATGCCCCAAAAGTCCTTCGGATGAGACTATAAACCGAAGTCCCGTGTGCGAACGCATGCATAACATCTTGCGCACACGTTAAAACCCGTTCCGTTTTTTCGGAAGAGTAGGCCATTGTGTGCCGGTGAAAAGAATGACAAAATTGACAAAACTGTATACACACAAAGACTGGATGTAAAAAAAAAAAAAGCGCATGAGTGCTTTGTTACATTATCCTCGAAAGAAAGAAAGAAAGAAAGAAAGAAAGAAAGAAAGAAAGAAAGAAAGAAAGAAAGAAAGAAAGAAAGAAAGAAAGAAAGAAGAAAGAAAGAAAGAAAAGAAAGAAAGAGAAGAAGAAAAAAAGAAAGAGAGAAAGAAAGAAAGAAAGAAGAAAGAAAGAAAAGAAAGACAGACAGAAAAAAAAGAAAGAAAGAAAGAAAGAAAGAAAGAAAGAAAGAAAGAAAGAAAAGAAAAGAAAGAAAGAAAAGAAAAGAAAGAAAGAAAAGAAAGAAAGAAAAGAAAAGAAAAGAAAGAACGAAAGGAAAGACAAGAAAAGAAAGACAGAAATATTGGCAAGACCACGTTCCCTCCCCTTTCCCCCCTCCACCACCACCACAGCCCCGACCTTCCCCCCCCCCTCACCCTCCCACCTCCACCTTCTTCAAACCATTTCCTCACCCACCCCACCCCAACCCCACCCCCACCCCTCCCTTAAAGCCAAAGCCTTCAGGATTACTGTGAAGCCTATTGCATTTCCCCAACACTGCCGACAGCATCAGTGTTCTGTTGCCAGGTCTTCTGTCGGGGATGAGGTGTGGGGCGGGGGGGGGGGGATGGAGGGGGGGGGGGAGGGGGGAGGAATGCGGGGGGGGGGGGTGGGGTGGGGACGGGGGACAGGGGAGGGTGGTGGTGGTGGTGTAGGCCTGTGGTTAGAGTTTTAGACTCTGTGTCTGCTGAAGAAGACGTCTGAAGGCATGAGGTTGTATCTCCCTTCTCACTCTACTCGACTTATCTGCAGCCTTCGACACTATTGACCATTCAATTCTTCTCTCCCGTCTTCAAAAAACATTCGGTGTTACTGGCACAGCCCTCTCCTGGTTCACTTCATACCTCACTGACCGATTCCAGACAGTCGCAGTAAACAAGATACAGTCAATACCTGCCAAACTGGAATGTGGTGTCCCGCAGGGATCAGTTCTCGGCCCTGTTCTTTTCACTCTCTATACTGCTCCACTATCACATATAATAAACCGTCATCATATCAACTATCACTTTTAGGCAGATGACTCTCAGATTCAAAGTAGTGTTACACCTGAAAATCTGCCTTCTCTCTTGACAAAGATGGCCTACTGCTTTCAAGATATCCAAAACTGGATGATACAAAACAAGTTACAGTTAAACGCAGATAAAACCGAAGCCATGCTTGTAGGGACCAAACACAAACTCTCTTCCATTACAACAACTTCAATAGAACTCGGTAATACATCGGTCCCTCTATTTACTGCTGTGAAGTATCTAGGAGCTGCTATCGACAACACACTCTCTATGCAAAAATTCATCACCCAGACCTGCCAGTCGTGTTACTATCAATTACGGCGTATCAGTGCAATTCGAAAGTACCTGTCCACTGATGCAACATCCAAACTTGTTGCGTCTCTCATTCTCTCACGTCTGGACTATTGCAATTTTCTTTTAGCTGGTTTGCCAGCAACATCTATCCACCTCCATCTCCAACGTATACAAAACTCTGCAGCTCGACTAGTCCTCAGAAAGAAAAAACCTGAACACATTACTCCTCTCTTGCGATCTCTCCACTGGTTGCCTGTGCCACAGAGAGTAAACTATAAGATCAATACCCTCTGTTACAAATGTCTCCACCAAACAGCACCCTCCTACCTCTGTGAATGTCTTCACCTGTACACTCCTTCTCATTCCCTCCGCTCTGCTGCAGATACCTTGTGCCTACGAATACCTAGATTCAACCAGTCCACCGTTGGTCGTCGCTCTTTCTCTATTTCTGGTCCATCCATCTGGAACAACCTTCCTCTCTCTCTTCGACAGAGGCCTACATATGACACATATAAATCCAGCCTCAAGACATATTTGTTTCAAACCTAACTTTTTTCCTCTTTCATCTCAAAACTGCCCCTGCCTTCAACAGCCCAAATCCCATTACCCTGCCAAAGCCTACAACCTGTGTGTGTGTGTGTGTGTGTGTGTATGTGTGTGTGTGTGTGTGTGTGTGTGTGTGTGTGTGTGTGTGTGTGTGTGTGTGTGTGTGTGTGTGTGTGTGTGTGTGTGTGTGTGTGTGTGTGTGTGTGTGTGTGTGTGTGTGTGTGTACATTTGAATTTTGTTTAAGCTTTTGATAGTTATTGGCTGCATGACTCGGTAAGAATATGTTGAATGCAAGCGCTCTGATTTGCCTTTGCAAGATATAGCGCTATACAAATTTCATTTATTTTATTTTTTTTTTTTATTTTTTTATTCTTTTATTTCGAGGGTAATGGAATAAGAACTCAGGTGCTTTTTTTACAACCAGTCCCCGTGTGTATGCGGTTTTGTAAACTCTGTCATCTGTTCCCACCGGCACACAATGGCCTACTCTTCCGAAAAGCGGGACGGGTTTTAATAATAATAATAATCTATGGAATTTATATAGCGCTGAATCTTGTAAAGCAACAAATCAAAGCGCTCAGATGACTTTTTTTTATCGAGGATAATGAAATAAGCACTCATGTGCTTTTTTACATCCAGTCCCTGTGTGTATGCGGTTTTGTAAATTTTGTCATCTGTTCCCACCGTGTTTTAACGTGTGCGCAAGAGGTTCTGCGTGTGTTCGCGCACGGGACCTCGGGTTATAGTCTCATCCGAATAACTTTTTGGGGAGAGTGGAGTTGTATTGTGTTGTTTATTGTGTCGTATTTATTGTGGTGTGTTGTACTGTCTGAAAGGTGTCTGTGTCTGTTTATTCACTTTCAGCTTTTGAAGTGCACAGACACTCAATGGTGATGCTGTAGGCAAGAAGTAATTCAAGAGGCCAGACACTCTGATCGGTGGTCTAGAGGTAACACGCCTATCTAGAAAGCGAAAAGTCCGGGTCGGAAGTGTCCGGTGGTTTGAACCCCGTTTGGGCCCGAAACTTTTCCTCCATCCATTAGACCATGAGTGGTGGTCTGAGCGCTAGTCTTTCGGATGAGACGATAAACCGAGGTCCCGTGTGTTACACAAAATTATTCAGCGCACGTAAAAGAACCCATGGCAACAAGAAAGTTGTCCCTGGCAAAATTCTTAGAAAAAAGCCACTCTGATAGGGAAACAAATACAGTTGCAGACACACACAAAAACAACAAAAAAAGGGTGGCGCTGCTCTTGTGGCGACGCGTTCTCCTCGGGGAGAGCAGCCCGAATTTCTCGCAGAGAAATCTCGTGACTTAAAGTGGTATAAATGAAATAAATGAGTTGTGGAATGTTTTGACCAATATGAAATGTAGCTTTCATGTGTCTTTCGAGATCATGATACTACCTATCACTGTACCTGTCAGTATTGTCACTGCCCTTCATGGGATGATTAACGTGTTTGTGACTTGACTTGACTTGACTCTTTTTTTTTATTCTTTTGATATCGAGGATAATGGAATAAGCACTCATGTGCTTTTTTATTACAAACAGTCCCCGTGTGTATGCGGTTTTGTCAATTCTGTCATCTGTTCCCACCGGCACACAATGGCCTACTCTTACGAAAAGCGGAACAGGGTTTAACATGTGCGCAAGATGTTCTGCTTGCGTTTGCGCACTGGGCCTCGGTTTATAGTCTCATCCGAAGGACTTTTGGGGAGAGTGGAGTCGGCAGTGATGTTAACTCCAGGGGAAAATACTCCCCTTGAACGGGAATTGAACCCGAGTCGTCAGATTGCGAGCGCGATGTTCTAACCACTAGGCTATCATCCCGTCTCCCTTGGACTTGAGTTTGTTGGCTGTTGCTGAAGCATCCAGCCATTAGCTTGAATGACATCCCGAAGACGAAAAACAGCAACCTCCATGGTGAAGGTGAGGGGGGAGAAAACCATCACAACGCAAAACCTCACCACCACTTTGGAAAACCTCAGAACTGTAAGCGAGGAATGAAAAGGGAAAAAAAACCTCAAACAATAATTATGTCAAACCAGGAGAAGATACTATGTAAGCTAAGAAAGAAAACTGCTGTCTTTCTGCTTGGTCTTATTTAACAATCTGATCAAGGTCAAAATCGCGCGTTACTAAATATCAATTTTGTTGCTTATGACCGTCTGCAACCCTTTGATTTTGATGATCCGCTAACTTCAATCTCATACATGGAAATGAACAGGGCCAAACAGATTAATGTTTAGATTTTAACATCTGAAAATGGATGGATGTTATAATTTGTTTTTAACGAAACTTGTTACGGAAAGGGGCAGAGAAGCTCTTTTTAAGTTATCTTGTTGGTTTGTTTCATTGTATTTCAGTCCCAGCGTGGGTGTCCCATTTAGGGACTGTACCATCAAGTTATCACTCTAAGCTGGCTTGTTTGATTTACTTCTGTGTTTATTAATGATTAGCACAGTGTAACAGTTGTAAAAAGGTAAAGGTGTTCCATAACCTATGTGGTCGTAGGGGAGCGAGGCGTCAGAGACCTCACTTCTCCAGGGGCCAGCATATTGAGGGCGGCGCCCATCTCCTCTCCCTCCCTGCTTTACCTTCCCTGACCTTAAGAGGGCAGGTACCCATTGACAGCTGGGTGAACTGGGGGAACTGAGGAACTGTACTGAAGCCAAGGCGCGCAAACGGTCACCCATCCAAGTGGTAACCTTGGCTGGGGGAAAGCGAGTGCTCGTAACAGTAGTACGTCTTTTAAATTTAAAAAAATTGTTTTTTTTACCTTAAAAGCTGGGAAGTAATCACAGCTAAGAGCTATACTTAGAGATTTTTCAGGAAACCAAAACCAGAACATCACCAATCAGAATCGCAAATTTGATCAAACCTTTACAATTAAGAATGACAGATTATGAAGTGGCTAATACTATCAATGATTTTACCCTCACATGCACTTTCTTGCAAAACATGTTTGCTGAATTAATGACGGGAGAGGGTGGGAGAGTGCCATAGGCTGTGGTTTACTGATTACTTTGGCCCAGGCCAAAAGCTGTGTCAGTTATTGATGTCAGCTAACTGCCAAGGCCTACACTAAAAATGTTGTTATGTTGTAAAAATGTTGTGTTGAAATTGCCTTCAGCCATAACAAGTTCTTAACATAACAACCGGCACTCTCCTTTAAAGGAGCAAACAAAAATCCTATGAAGTCGGAGTATGGCTGCCTATATGGCGAGGTACTTTAAAAACAGTCCTACACGCAAACTTCTTATCCAGTGTGCTGCAATTTCAATCCCACAGTGATTCCCAGGTGGGATGAATGAGTCAGAGTGCACATTCTGGGTGACCCCCCAGAGTGTTAAGCTGGGGAACGCACATCAACAACAAGAAACACAACTGATAATTGACTTCAGCTATTCATTCCAGACAACGGAGAAAATGACCCCGTCACTGTAAGGGAGAAAGAATTTGATGACAAAAGCCATCACTATTACTCTGTCACCTTCCACAGTTCGTGAGCGGCTGAGCGCTCATGTGAGATATTGCTTCGGTTTGCCACTGCAGTGAAGGAAATAGTGTGTTGTTGTTGTTGTTGCTAATGTTGGTTCGTGGTTTTTTGTTGTTATTGGTTTGTTTTTGGGAGTTTCCCCTGTGGATGGAGGTGGGGGGGGGGGGCTCTTCTTTGCAGAATGGTAGTGGGAACTGGTTGATTAATCAGCATGTTGATTTTTTTATAATGGTTGATTTTTGGGGTTATTGGCTAACTGCTGGTAAATCAGCATGTTGGTTTTTGTGATGTTGATAGTTTGGTTTATTGGCTGATTGCTTGTTAATCAGCATGTTGATTTTCGTGATGGTTGATTATTTGATTTATTGGCTGACTGACTTACCAGCATGTTGATTTTTGTGATGGTTGATTATTTGATTTATTTGCTAACTGATTCATCAGCATGTTGATTTTTTGTGATGGTTGGTGGTTTGGTTTATTGGCTAAATGCTTTACACGTTGAAATGATAAATACAAGACTCTCAATATTTTAACCAATCAAAAACTTTGTAAACAAAGATGTAGCAATAGACTATTACAAATCCTGACATTGTAGCATATTCATTTAACTTTTAATGCATGGCTTTCTGTTCCATTGGGGTTTTTCCACAATTACCTAACATAGTAAATATTTTTTCCATGAAGATTTCTCATCTAAACGAAGCTGTAGATTTCAAACTCATCAGATTTAGAAATGAAGTCATTGGCAAAGCATATTTATACATTCGAAATCATCCCACTTTACAAAATACCTTTTATTGAAAAAAAACATGGACTGCACTCAGTAAGTTTGCAGATTGTACACAAAATTAGAATCCAGATAGGAAGGCTCTACCCCCCCCCCTCTCTCTCTCTCTCTCCTCTCTCTCTCTCTCTCTCTCTCTCTCTCTCTCTCTCTCTCTCTCCCTCCCCTACTCTCTCTCTCTCTCTCTCTCTCTCTCTCTCTCTCTCTCTCTCTCTCTCGCTCTCTCTCTCAATACCTCTGTTTCAAATGTCTTCACAAATCTGCACCCTCTTATATCTGTAACTGTCTTCACCTGTATACTGCATCCCGTTCCCTTCTCTCAGCTGCAGATACTTTGTGCTTTCGAACAACCAGATTCAAACAAACCACTGATGGTTGTCGCTCCTTCTCTGTTTCTGGTCCATCCACCTGGAATGATCTCCCTCTTTCATTTCGCCAAAAGCCTTCACTTGATACCTTCAAATCCAGCCTCAAAACACACTTATTTCCTATCTGACACTTTCCCCTCATATCTGTTCCGACTTTTCAACAACATCCTTCACCTCCTTCATCACCACCTAAGTGTGTGTGTGTGTGTGTGTGTGTGTGTGTGTGTGAGTGTGTGTGTGTGTGTGTGTGTGTGTGTGTGTGGTGTGTGTGTGTGTGTGTGTGTGTGTGTGTGGTGTGTGTGTGTGTGTGTGTGTGTGTGTGTGTGTGTGGTTGTTGTGTGTGTGTGTGTGTGTGTGTGTGTGTGTGTGTGCATAAATTTGAAATATCTTATGTTATTTGAGGAAAGTTGCATGCGTGTAAATGGTTTGAGTGCAAGCGCTTCGATTTGTTTGTTTTACAAGATTCAGCGCTATATAAATTCTATATATTATTATTATTAAATGTTTCTCTCTCTTTGAGATTTTATTAAGTGTATCCATGAGTATAATAAAGAGTATAATAAACTGATTGAGGAAAGAGGTGTTTTTTAACAAAACAAAAGAGCATCAGACTTTCTTTCCGTTTGGACCCGAAACTTTCCCCCATCCATTAGACCATGAGTGGTGGTCTGGGCGCTAGTCTTTCGGATGAGACGATAAACCGAGGTCCCGTGTGTTACACATATATTATTTAGCGCACGTAAAAGAACCCACGGCAACAAGAGAGTCGTCCCTGGCAAAATTATGTAGAAAAAAGCCACTCTGATAGGGAAACAAATACAGTTGCAGACAGGGAAAAAGAAAAAAAACTGGTGGCGCTGCTCTTGTGGCGACGCGATCTCCCCGGGGAGGGTAGCCCGAATTTCACGCAGAGAAATCTGCCGTGACTTAAAGTGGTGCAAATAAATAAAATAAATAACCACAACCAGGCCTCCCAAAAGAATCACACCACGTCCTCTGTTTAGCTGATGACGGACAGTGCTTCTTTATACCTGCACCAACTGGGGCAATGACTGCCATACACGGACTGGTCCGCTGAGCTGCTCCAGACACTGCCCATCCACACAAGGCAGTAGTGACCAAACAAGGCACAGCTGTCGTCTCTCCGAGACAGGAGGAGCCCGCAGCTATACCAGCAATACTATTTAACAAAAATACTAAGAATATATTCATATTTATTTGTTCTCGAAGCCTACAACTATTAAAAAAGGTAAAGGTGTCCCATAACCTATTTGGTCGTACGGGAGCGAGGCATCAGAGACTTCATCTTCTCCAGGAGCCAGCATATTGAGGGCGGCGCTCATCTCTTCCCCAACTATAAAAGCAACAATACTTACCAAACGTACTATAAAAAAAATATTCATATATAATTCGTTCTCGAGGAGTACAACTATACAAGCAGCAATGCTTACCAAAAATATAAAATATATCCATATATATTTTCTCAAGGCTTACAACTATATCAACAAAATTTACCAAAAATAATTAAACATTTCCATATTTATTTTTCTGAAGACCTACCACTATATCGGCAACAATATATATATATAATTAAGAAAATATAGTGGGGGGAAACAAGTGTAGGTAACCAGTTACAACTTCATTCCGATCATAAAAATGATTTTTGTCAAAGATTCCAAAACAAAATTCCACTACAAAATAAAGCTTTGAAGGCAGCATTTGGGGAATACTTGAGTAAGGACCATGCCTTTGGCCTGACCTGACTCGAGTTTCGGCTCCTGGTTGAGCACTCTCCAGAGGTCCCGGCAGTGTTTGAAGCCTCACGCATCCTCTGTGGTACCTAACAACAAGACACCCTCATTAATTTAGAAGTGTCTATTGCCGCCCTAAGTAAGTGTGTGTGTGTGTGTGTGTGTGTGTGTGTGGTGTGTGTGTGTGTGTGTGTGTGTGTGTGTGTTTTGTGTGTGTGTGTGTGTGTGTGTGTGTGTGTGTGTGTGTGTGTGTGTGTGTTCCCGCGCGCACGCTCTCAAGACCTGCAAGTATACATTCAACAATACTTATCAAAAATACCAACCCAAAAAAACCAACTCATTTATTCTAAAAGGCTTGAGCTACTTTTCAGTAGTGTTGCAAAAATCGACATCCAAAAATACCTCATGCCTTTATTATCATCATCACCATCAGCAGCAGCAGCAGCAGCAGCAGCAGCAGCAGCAGCAGCAGGATGACTGAAGCACTGAAAGAAGCTGACTCTCAGAGAGACAGAGGCCAGGTGCTAACAGCAGAGACGTCTGCTACTAGTCAGTCAATTCTGCATTAGTAATGGAGTTGGTGGAGTATAGAGATCAGTATGGTCCACACACACACACACACACACACACACACACACACACACACACACACAGTCAGAGGAAGCCCTGCTTGTGATGTGTTAGGGGAGATATTTACGGTGGAAGTAATTACACGCACATACAGGATTCGTTTGGGGTTTATTTGTTGTTGTTGTTGTTGTTGTATGTTGTATGTTGGTGTTGTTGTATGTGTTGTTGTTGCTCCTCTTCTTCTTCTTCTTCCTCTTCTTCTTCTTTGCATTCTTCTTATTCTTATTCTTCGCATTCTTCGTCACATTCTTCGAATTCTTCTTCTCCGCAGTTATTCTTCTTCGCAATTCTTCTTCTTCTCGAAATGATTATCTGTCTCTGTCTCTCTGTCTCTCTGTCTCTGTCTCTCTCTCTCTCTCTCTCTCTCTCTCTCCCTCTCTCTCTCTCTCTCTCTCTCTCTCTCTCTCTCTATATATATATATATTTTATATATATATATATATCCCTCTCTCGCTCTCTCTCTCGGTAGACTTGTAGTGGCACTGCTGTGCAGTTTCTATCTCAATAGTATGTTGTTTTTTAAATCAGAAAATCTCATGAAAAAGCTTATTTCAATCTACTCGGATGATGAACATACATTCCATTAAAACCTTGGTGGATTTAGGAAAGGCCATATTATATCACACAGCCCTGGTTAATTCTGTAACGTAAGAGTAACAATAAACAACAAACCAATATTTTTTCGGTGTTTGTATTTGTTGATTTCACCAAAGCATTTGACGTCATCTATTATAGACTTCTACCTGAAAAACCCTGAAATGCATGGTTCTTCTAAAAATTTCAAAACTAACGTTGCTGTTCCTAGATAACCCAATCCAGTCAGTGCGTGCTAATGAACAAAAATCTGCTCAATTTTAAATTACTAATGGCGTGCCTCAAGGAATCGTTCTCGATCCTCTACTGTTGCACCAACATTACCCTAAAGATTGTTAACTACCTTTACACACAATACGTCTCTTCCCCCTCACACTTCCCAGTCCCCAGCCCCCACTTCTAAATTAATGAGGGTGTCTTGCTGCTAGGTACCACAGAGGATGCGTGAGGCTTCAATCACTGCCAGGACCTCTGAAGAGTGCTCAACCAGGAGCCGAAACTCGAGTCAGGTCAGGCTAAAGGCATGGTCCATCTCCAATCCAACCACCTGCAACACACCCGCATTCTACCTCCACCCCACCCCCACCCCACTCCCCTCCCCAAGCTAGACTTTTCCCCTTTCTTTTTTCGAAGTAAAATACTCTGGTCAGAATCCATAATGTCTTCATCCCTAAGTCGACTCCTCTGCAAATCCCATACATTTGTTTCATTCGGTCTTGAAGTTTTCAGAGCAGCAAAGCGAGGATCTCCATTCTGATAACGCATGGGGAGTTCACGCCATTGCTGCCTCCTGTTGAGAAGAGGAATTAAAGGGGCGAAACCAATCTGGAGACTGGCAAGACGAATGAGAGTGGTGTGCCCTTTAGGGAAATCGGTTCTAGCAAGTATATGGAGCATTGCGTACCCTTTTCTTCCCGTGGTGTGTGTGTAAGTAGGGCACCCATGCATCCAGTGTTCGTCTCATTGATGTAGATATTTATATTTTAGATTTTGTTTTGAAATCTTTAGTTGTGTTTATTGTCTTTTACTTGTTTGTGTTGACAGTGTGTGGGTATTTACAAAATTCCTCTCCCCCCCCCCCCCCCCCCCTTTTTTTTCCCGTTTTTGTCTAAAATTTTCCTTCTCTTTCTCTCTCTCTCTCTTCTTCTCTCTTCTTTTTCTCTCTCTCTCTGTACTCATTTTTTCTCTCTCTCTCTTCTCTCTCTCTCTCTCTCTTTCTTTTCTTTCTCTTCTTTCTCTCTCCTTCAGTTATTCTCCTTTCCACTCAGTTTTCTCTCTCTCCTCTCTCTCGCTCCTCACCCCCCCCCCCCTCCCCCTCCCCCCCCCCCCCCAAAATCAATTTTTGTCATGATCAAAAACAAAAACAGTATCCCCGGACTCAATGTAAAAAATTTCCCTTTGCTTCCAAACTTTTTTTTTATTTGCCCCCCAGAACTTTTTTTCTTTTTTTAATACGGGTGATTAAAATTGACGGGGCGCGCTGCCTTTTGGTTTGTGTCGGGGGTGTTTTTTTCGTGCGTGCGTGGTTTGTTGGTGTGGTGTGTGTTGTGGTGTGTTGTGTGTGTTGGGGGGTGGTGTGTGTGTGTTGGGGGGGGCCCTTTTTTGTGTTGTTTTTGGGGTGCGTGCGTGGTTTTTGTGCGTGCGGTGCAGCGTGGGGTTTTTTGGTGTGGTGCGTGCGCTGCGTGTGTGGTGTGTTACGTGTGTAGTGGTAGGTGTGTGGTGGGTTTGTTGTTTCTGCTTTCAACTCCGAAAACTAAAAAAGGCTGAAAAACATGTTTGTTAAACGATGTTTGAGAGAAAAAAAAGAAATATGAGATTCTTTTCATAGCAGCAAAAATCAGAAAAAGGAAAAAAAATGGTTTTGGCTAAGACAGAGGGGTTCGGGTGACAAATGGAAGGCCTTTATTCATGGGGTTTGTTGTTTTGTTGTTTTGTTGTTTTTGTGGGGGTTTTTGGTGGGGGGGGGGGGGGGGGGGGGGGGGGGGGGATTTATTCCTTTTTATTTCTTTCTTATTTTGTCTTTCCCTTTTTTTTCTTTCATTTTTTTTTTTCCCCCTTTTTGATTTTTTTCCCCCTTTTTTCTATTTTTGCTTTCTTTTGGTTTTTTTTTTTTTTTTTTTTTCATTTTTTGTTATTTTTTTGTCTGCTTTCCTTTTTTCTTTCTTTTATTAATAATATAAAAATATAATGTATGGAAAATTTTAAAAGCGTGAATCTTTTTTAAAGCAACAAAACAAAGCGCCAGATTTTGTTTTTATACCCTTTAAGTCAGGCAGATTTTCTCCGTGAAATTTGGGTGCTCTCCCCGGGGAGAGGGGGAGAAGGTCGCCACTTAGCGCTGCGCCACCCCTTTCACCCTTTTTTTTTTTTTTTTTTTTTTTTTTTTTTTGAGTGTATTTGTTTCCTTCAGGTGGCTTTTTTCTAAGAATTTTCCAGGGAAAATTTTGTTGCCGTGGGGTTTTTTTTTGTGCGTAAATAATTATGTGTAACCCGGGCTCGGTTTTGTTCATCCCAAAGATAGGCCCAGCCCCCCAAATTTTCTAAAAGGTGGGGGAAAAAATTTTTGGTCCAAAAGGGGGGCGACCCGCCACTTAGACGGACTTTTCGTTTTAGACAGGCGCGTTCCTCTAGGGCCCCGATCCCCTATTCTTTTCCTTTGTCTTTTCTTTTTTGTTTGTTTCTTTTCTTTCTGTCTTTCTTTTTCCTTTCTTTTCTCTCTTTCCGTCTTTTTTTTTTTTTCTTTTTTTTTATTTGTTTTCTTTCTTTCTTTTTTTTCTGTTTTCTTTCTTTTATTTTTTCTTTTTTATTTCTTTTTTTTTTTTGTTTTTTCTTTCTGGGGTTTGGTTTTTTCTTTCTTTTTTTTTTTCTTTCCCTTTTTTCTTTTTTTTTTTTCTTGTTTTCTTTTTTATTTCTTTTTTTTTTATTTCTTTTTTTTTTTTTCCCTTTTTTTTATTTTTTTTTTCTTGTTGCTTTGTTTTCCTTTCTTTTCTTTCTTCTTTTTTTTTTTTTTTGGTTTTATTTTTCTTTTTGTTTTCCCTTTTTCTTTTTCTTTTTTTTTTTTCTTCCTTTCTTTTTTTCCTTTTTTTTTCTTGTTCTTTCTTTTTATTTCCGGGTTTACAAACTCCCCAGGCAAAAGTTATCCAATTTCCTGTCTGTTTTTTGTTTGCCCCCCCCGAATGCAAAACTAATAAAAGAAAAACCCTAAAAACATCCCCCATACCCCCGCCGGCCCGCCCCCCACCCCACCCCACACCCCACACCCAGAGAGAGAGAGAGAGAGAGAGCGAAGAGAGAGAGAGAGTAGAGATGAGAGATGAGAGAGAGAGGGCGAGAGAGAGAAGAGAGAGAGAAGAGAGAGAGAGAGAGAAACTCTGAACTTGAAATGGAGTCAGAGAAACGGAGGGGAAGAGACTGACATGACAGACAGACAGACACAGACGTGAGAGAGAGAGAGGAGAGAGGAGAGATAGAGAGAAGAGAGAGAGAGAGAGAGAGAGGATAGAGAGAGAGAGAGAGAACTCGAACTCGAACTCGAAACTCGAAAGATTTATTTCACAAATAGGCACATATGGGCCCATAACATGAAGGGGGATGCCAAACTGCCTTAGTATTTTAGTGAGAAAAATAAAGAAGCACTCCAAAAAACCAAAAACAAAACCAAAATGTTATTGTATTACACAACCACCGCAATAAAATCAGTTACAAAAAAATATGACGTAAGAAACCAACGATTCTTTTTATTTCAAGGTTTACAAAATATAAAGCACGGCTGCGCACAGAAAGAGAGAGAGAGGAGACGAGAGAGAGGGGGGGGGGGGGAGCCTACACATAAAAAAAGGCAAAGATTATAATACAGTTGTTTATTTCCTCTGTTGCCTGA
>CM054139.1:1283218-1288218 GCA_028751875.1 Rapana venosa | reverse complement strand
TTCTCGTTGTGTTGGGGGGTTTTTTTTGAGGGGGTCTTTTTTAGGTATGGGGGGGAGGGATTGGGGTTGGGCGGGGTTGTTTTTTGTTGGGTTTTTTGTTGTTTTGGGGTGGTGTTTGTTTTGGAGGGTTTCCCTTTTTTTTTGTTTGTTGGGTCGTAAGTTTTTTCCTTTGTTTTACTGTGTGAGAGTATGAGTATAAGGTTTATTATTAAGATGTATCCGTACTGGTGGGAACTGGATGTAAACAAGCACACGAGTGCTTATTCATGTAAACAAGCATATGAGTGCTTATTCATTGTCCTCGACATGAAAGAATTTATCATTATCATTCTCTCTCTCTTCTCTTTCTCTTCTCTCTCTCTCTATCTCTCTCTCCTCTCTCTCTCTTCTCTTCTCCGTAGACAACGAGACGAGACAGCTGAAAGAACGTATGTCACCTGGCTGTGTGAAATATAACGAACTGACTGTTCTAATGCCAGTTTTTACTGGACTCCAGTGACTGTTGAAAAGACCCTAACCGCCTTTCTGGCAGAAAACTTTGTCTCCAGCTTGAAAATCAATGCTCAAAGGGGACTCACAGTTGTTTAGTGTTGAGGTTCAAGCCAGCCAGGAAATGTAAAACAACATGGCTGACCCTATGCTGAACCAACAACCAAGTTCAGTACTACAGACGGGAGACTCCCAGCAGATATGGTGTGACAGCCGAGAGCAAAGCAGCTGCAACAACACGCACAACAGCAGGCAACAACAGCAACACCAGCAGCAAACCATAGTAGAAGAAGTTAGAGAAACAGGTGATAGAAACTGAGAAAACAAAAACAAACTTTTTGTTGAACACATTTGTATGGCACACAGGATTGTTGATCAACACGTACAAAACTCACCAAACTACAGTGGCACGACAATGAATGTGGTGCTGAAGGAGTTATCAAATGATCATCAGGTGATGTAAGTCCTTCATCACCACACATAGAACCTGAATCTCTATAGACAGTTGTGATTGCTGGGTTTGAAGAAAGTGCAAAAGTGCAGTGAAAAAACTTAGTGGCAACAATGACTGACCCTTCTGTGCAAAATCGTCGGCAAGAAAAAAAGACAGAAAACAAACTGTTTAGATAAGTTGAGTTGCCACAGAATCAAATGATGTGACGTCTTTTGTGATAGTGATGGACATTGTGCTAGGAGTTGTCCTATGATGTAGCAGTCTGGGGGCTGGGTTATTTGGTACATCAACTGAAAAGAAACCATGTTCGCTGAGGAATGGTCAGGCTCGTCAACTTGCGCGAAGGAAAGCATGCCCCTAACACGAAGTATGCGAGACAGAAAGCACGTGTGCTGTACAACACTTGCACGCTCTCCACCACATCATCTGTTTTACCATGGCTGAACATGTCCGGCTTCACTGCTGTGGTGTGTCAGTGACAGTTGCTTCTTCGATAACATTGACACATATAAAAATAAAATTAACCCCCCATCATAAAAATAAACTAAGGCACTGCCATTGCAGTGGTATCAATGTCATGATAGACATTGCCTGGAAGTTTATGTATACCGGGGCTTGCTGCAGTGGGCTTGAATGGCTTAACCGGCAATAAATTCCAATTCAATACTATTCAGTTGAAATCTCTGCTCTCCCTGGTGTACCTGGGATGGGACAGTTCTAGCGGTTAGAACATTTGCACTCACAATCTGACGCCGGGTTCGATTCCTGGTTCAAGGGATACTTTCCCTTGGAGTTAACATCAGTGCAGACTCCACTCCTCCCAAAGTCCTTGGATAAGACTAGAAACGGACAACCAGCCGCCATTGTGCAGTGGTTTGCGCCTAGGGTTACGGACTGGAGGTCGCGGGTTCGATTCCATAAGAGTCTAGGGAGTTTTCGGGACTCCGGCAGGCTCTACCCAGACGTGAGTGTTGTGCTGTGGGATCAGTGGGAAGACTGGGACCACACAGTCGCGTTCATCCACTTTAACGGATGCGAATTTGAGAAGTGTTGCTCAAATTACTGCCAACACTGCTAGGTGTTGAGTATCTTCAGGCCGGTTGGGGACGCCGGGATATATTATGATAGTAAGGTAGGTACCAACCTGTTAAGTAGTCTCAAAAGAAGCATATGCACTTCCACAGCACATCATTACGTCATCTCATTGTCATTGATCATCATGCAATTAAAAAAATTGCCTCCGATTCGGTGGTTCCCGTTGCTTGGTCTCATGGTGGCCTCAGATTGGTTGCCCATACACTGCTGTGCCTGTGGTTGGGTGAGTTTGTAGTTAAAGGCTTCTGAGGTTGGGGGTTCGCGGGGATGGTCGTAGGAGGGACGGTTGTGGGTGGTTGCTACCTCGGGTGGGCAACTCACTCAGGCTGGCTCTGCGACTGAGCTAATACTGTCGTTAGTTCAGGGGGCTTAGTAGGTGTGTGTCCTGCGTATGTTAACTCGAACAGGCACCACTGCAACACCGCAAAAGTGACCAGCAGCAGTGCAGGGCCCCCTCTGGGCTGGTGCGCCCCAACGACGGCGGCCTGATAGTGATTGGCTCCATGTGGACCTCCCGACTTCTATGAGGATGAGACATAGCACATATAGTATGGCCTTGTTGCTGGAGATTGGGAATGAGCGAGACGTGGGAACTGCAGGACGGGACGTCACAGAAGATGAGGGGGGGCAGCACAACAAAACAGACTATAAACGGAGGAGGTCCATGTGCGAACGCGCGCAGAAATCTGCGCACGCTTAATTATGTTCCACATTTGTAAGAGTTATAGGCATGTGTGTGGTGGGAATAGATGAGAATTTACAAAAAACGCATAAAAACAACCCCCCCACAGGACTGGATTTTAACAAAGCACAAAAGTGACTTATTGAGATTATCTCAATATAAAAGAATAAAATATTTTTTTTAATCTCTCTGTATCTGGTCTCTGTGCTCTGTATCCCTGTCCTCTGTCTATGTCTCTGTCTCTCTCTCGCTCTCTCTCACTCTTCTCTCCCTTTCTCTCTTACCTGGCGGAATACATAATGCCTGGTTCAATTCCTGTGCTTGCAATTTTACAGGAAGGGGTGCTAAACCGGCCTCAGGGCGAACATTGTGATTTCCACCTGATGATCAATGGACATGGAGGAGATCGCTCCTGCTGTAAAAGTAAGAGAGGAGCCGATGTTGGCAGTGATCACACCTTTGTTACTGCAACCCTAAAAGTGAAGCTGAGAAAAAACGGACCTGGGAAACCAAGACAACAACTTTGATGTGGGAAAAACTGCGCAACACCTAAAGTAAAGAGTGCTTTCACCCTCCAGCTCAAAAACAAGTTCCAGCACTGGTTGGATACTGAAAACTACAACCTCCTGACACGGGACTATATAAACAACATGTCGGAAACAAGTCAGGACCAGCCTACACACAAAGCCGCGAAACGTGCTTAGGACAGAGGGGGGGACAGAGGAAGAGGAAAAGGTGGATTCAGCAGACACTGGCAAGCATTGAGAACAGGAGCCTGATCTGAAGAAGAATATCTTAGAGCACAAGTCCAGGAACGATAAGAGAGAGTACAAACAACAGTACAGAGAAGCAAACCCAAAATGTGGAAGGAATGACAAGAACAGACAAGGTACCTACATGGTGATATTGCAAGACGGGCAGAGGAGCCGCGCAAAGGGAGAACAAGGTTCCAGGTGTATAGATCACTAAGGACTGTCAGTGGCCAGTTCGGGGCATACCGAAACACAATCCTAGATAACAGGGCCCACATACTTACCACAGAAGCAGGAACAAGATGCAAGATGGGCAGAACATTTCAGCGAAGTTCTCAACAGACAACCACAACTGGAAGGGCATGATGTACAAGTCTGATACTGATTCAATGTGAACAGCTCACCACCAAGAAGGAGTGATATAGCCGCAATCAGCTCTCTCAAGAATTGAAAAAAGCCCCTGGCCTGGACAACCTCAACGCAGAAACTTTTCAGCAGATCCAGAATTTGCATCTAAAGTTTCAACAGCCACTCTTTACGGCTATATGGGAGGAGAAACAGTAACGCAGATTGGACAGAAGGTGTCATCTGAAGGATCCCAAAGAAAGGAGCCCTGAACAATTGTAACAAATGGAGGGAATCATCTGCTATCTGTTCCAGCAAGATCCTGGCAAAGATCATCATCGGAACGGATCACAGAGGCAGTGGTACCAACAATCAGAAAGGGAACAGGCAGGTTTTAGACCAGGAGAAGATGCATAGACCAGATCTTCACAATCGTAACATCATCGAACGTGGACGGAATGGCAGAGGACAAGCTGTATATCAACTTCGTAGATTTTGAAAAAAACGCCTTTGACAGCATTCATTCGAGAAAAGTGTATGGGCGCATACTCCAGAGCTTTATGGAATTCACAGGAAGATATCCAAGTTATTTCAAGAGCTTCTACACAACTTCAGGTTGCGAGTGGAAACAGCAAACCCGTTTAAGTGTACAACCCGGCCGTCAGACAATGCTGCCCATGTCAGCACTACTCTTCAACGACAATTTGATAGGGTGAGAGACAAACAACAGCTGACAGTCACGCGGGCATCAGTGGACCCCACTTCTCAACCTGAAGACCTAGATTTGGCCGACGATCTGGCAATGCTCTCACATACCCACCATCACATTCAAGAGAGACTCCGTCTCAGCACTTTTCGACAGCTAGTAGCGCTGAAAATCAGTCAGAAGAAGGACAGAGTAGTAATGAACTGAACGTTCGGAACCCTCAACGGTCACAGTGGAATGGAGAAGGTTTTTTACCATCAAATGAAGAGTTCACTACCTCGGAGCACTGTTAGGCATGGACGGTGAGTGGAGCAGGCAGCGAATCAAGACCGGATTCGCAAAGCAAGAAATGCTTATAGAAATCTGAACAATGTGTGAAATCGTCCCAGTACAGCAACCAGAAACCAACCTACGATATACCAGAGTGTGTACTTTTCCCCCTTTTGTCTGCTGGAGTGCTGGAGGATGACTGAGAGT
>CM054139.1:1275718-1278218 GCA_028751875.1 Rapana venosa | reverse complement strand
CCATAGCTTCGTTCTTCTAACGTTAAGTGGTTAAGATGGCTTTAAACCGCGAACCAAGCACACTAAACCCCATGTAATATCAGATTTAATGATCTTAGCGATCTTCGTCAACCCCGATTGCAAGATGTCGGAATGCGGCTACTCAGTGGTGGACAGTCACGATCACATACACAAAGTGCTAACAATGAAAACTAAGCAATTTAACAAATGGATTAACCTATAAATTTAAACAATGGATTAACTAATAATTCTAACAATGGATTAACTTAATCAATTTAACAAAAGGGATTAACTAATCACATTCTGACAATGGATTAACCTAATCAATTCCTGGACAATGGATTAGGCTTAATCATTTGACCAATGGATTAACCTAATTCAATCTGACAATGGATTAACCTCAAATCAATTCTGACAATGGGTGAAAACTAATCATCTGACAATGGATTAACCTAATCAATTCTGACAATGGATTAACCTAATCAATTCTGACAATGGACTAAACTAATCAATTCTAACAAAGGATTAATTCTTAACAATTGATTAGGTGGATCGGTGGTATAGGTAACGCGCCTATCTAAGAAAAGCGAAAAAGTCCCGGGATCGGAGGGTGTGCGGTGGTTCGATCCGTTTGGATCCGAAACTTTTCCCCCATCCATTAGACATGAGTGGTGGTTGGCGATAGTCTTTGGATGAGAGATTAAACCGAGGTCCGTTTGTTACACATAAATTATTTAGCGCACGTTAAAAGAGAGCCACGGTAACCAAGAGTTGTCTCTGCAATTATTTGTAGAAAAAGCCACTTCATGATAGGAAAACAAATACAGTGGCAGGACAGGTAGAAAAGGTAAAGTAAAGGTGTCCCATAACCTATAATGGTCGTAGGGGAGACTAAGGGAGCGAGGCCGTCAGAGACCTCACTTTTCAGGGCCAGGTATTGAGGGCGGCAGCCCATTCCTCTCCCTCGCCTGCTTTACCTTTCCCTGACTAAGAGGAAGGGTGTATCCCATTTGCCGCTGGGGTGAAGGGGGGAACTGTTCTGAAGCCAAGGCGCGCAAACGGTTCACCCATCCAAGTGGGTAACCACCGCTCGACGCTGCTTACTTGGCTGGGGTGAGGAAAAGCGAGTGGCTCGATCACTGAGCTAATCCCGTCCCTTGCAGACAGGAAAAAAGAAAAAAATGGGTGCGCTGCTCTTGTGGCGGACGTACTCTCCCCGGGGTAGACAGTCCGAATTTCACGCAGAGAAATCTGCAGTGACTTTAAAGTGGTATAAAAAAAAAATTAAATAAAACTGAATAACTCGGGTTCAGTCGGATAACGAAATGAAATGAAAATAAACAAATTTTATTCAAGCAATGAAAATTAGGTTAGTGACCATGGTACCGGTACGTCCCACGAACATCTGACTGGCCAAGATTGTCCTACAGGGAAACTGTACAAGGGAGGGAGAAACGAAGAAGAGGCAGACAGAGAAAAGATGGGAAGACAACATCAAGAGCGTGGATGACTGACTATGAGTGGAAACGATTTGCTCCAGAAAGCCGGGACCGCGTGGAGTGGAGGAAGCTGGTTGCAAAATTCTTCAGTGGTGCCCCTCCACGGTCTACAGGATAGGAGATAAGTGAAAGTGAATGAGAGAAGAGGCAATTTTGCACAGGAACAGGACAGGCCATAACAATAAATAATAATAATAATAATAATAATAATAATATAATACTAATAATACTAATAATAATAATAATAATAATAATATAATATTAATAATTAATAATTAAGATAATATAGAAGTATGTTCTTTCGAGCCAGAAGGCCATAGAGCCGGTGCTTATCCCGGTGCTCTGTAGCCGTTAAGCGAAACTGATGGTTTTTTCACCTCCCCTGTGACTGGACCTAGTCTGTCGCCAGATACTTCCCAGCAGAGCGGTCCCCACTTGTAACCGGGTGGAGTGAGGAAAATAGGAAGTAAAGTGTCTTTTCCAAGGACCACAAACACCGAGCCGAGCGGGGATCGAACCCGCGACCATGGATCACGAGTTGACACGCCTCCCTAAACCTCTACACGGTGCTCTCAATAATAATAATAATAATAATAATATTAATATTAATATTAATATGAATGAGGGGGGGGGAGGATGGGGAGGGGGGGGGGAGGGCGGGGGGGGAGGGGGGGGGAGATATTATAATAATAATAATAATACTAATAATAATATAATAATAAATATAATAATAATATAATAAAACAATAATATAATAATAATAATAATAATAATAATAGCATTTATATAGCGCTGTATCTTGTAAAAACAAATCAACATATAGAGACAAATGTTCTAAATTGTGTGAAAGAGTGATAACTAGAAAAATAAACAGCTTTCTACAGTCTTTCAGAGGGGATTAATCGTTTCACTCTTATACGTAAACATTGAGTAAAGAAATAAAGACCTTTGTCAAACTCCTCACTTGCAGTCACTCCAGCTAAAAACAAAACAAATCAAAA
>CM054139.1:1260718-1270718 GCA_028751875.1 Rapana venosa | reverse complement strand
AGAGGGGAGGAAGAGGAAGAGAAGGAGGAGGAGGGGAAGGAGGAGGAGGAGGCAGAAGAAGAAGAAGAAGAAGAAGAAGAGAAGAAGAAGAAGAAGAAGAACAAGAAGAACAAGAAGAACAAGAAGAACAAGAAGAAGAACAACAACAACACAACAACAAAAACAACAATAAGAACAAGAACAAGAAGAACAAGAACAAGAAGAACAAGAACAAGAACAAGAAAGCGAGGAGAAGAAGAAGAAAAAGAAAAAAAAGAAAGAACGAGGAAGAGGAGGAGAACGATCGAAAAAAAGGAGGAGAAAAAGAAGGAGGATAGGAGGAAGGAGGAGGAAGAGAAGGTGGAAGAGAGTTTACCAAACACGTTCCTGAAGTAGACAATAGTAGAGAGACATAGAGAAGGAGAGAGGTTATCCAGTTAAAAACGCTTACTATAAAAAAAAGGGGGAAATGTTTAACGATAAAACCAAAAAAGTAAATGACTGAATCTGGTAACACATGGTAATTCATCAACTTCTGGAAATCAACTTTTGTTTAATTCCCAGATGGCACATTGAATAAGTAATGCATTTGCTTGTTGGAAGTGAAAACAGCTTCGTTTGAATTCATTGCAGATGAATATATTCCACCTTGTTGGTTTTTCCACCATAATGTGTATAGTTTTACTTCTGTGGAGAATTCTATCAAAACAGAAGTTAACCCCCACCCCCACCCCCATCCCCGGTGGAGATGCTGGCGGCCTGTCAGAATAGATAGCATCCCCACCTTCTGGAAATTCTGTGCCAAAAATTTCCTCTTTTCTATCACTTTCTTTGTTTCTGCCTTGTTCCTTTTCTTTCTGTCATTTCCTTCTTGTCTATTTTCTGCCTTCTTGGTCCATCCCCCTGCGTTGTTGTTTTTTTTCTAGAAAGACTTAAAAGATCATTCTCTCCCATGCCGAAGTCGGATGCGCTGGGTCTGACTTGTCAGGCGCTTAACGGCAGCGCAACGCATTTTCGCTCATATACCAGACAACAATAGTTGCTGTCTGATCGTTCGATGAAGAAGAAGAAGAAGAAGAAGAAGAAGAAGAAGAAGAAGAAAGAAGAAGAAGAAGAAGAAGAAGAAAAAACAACAACAACAACAACAACAACACAACAACAACAACAAAACAACAACAACAACAAACAACAAAACAACAACGACAACAACAATATAAAATAATAGTAATAATAATAATAATAATAATAATTAATAATAATATATGGAATTTATATAGCGCTGAATCTTGTAAAAAAACAAACAAATCGAAGCGCTTGCACTCAATCATTTACAGGCATGCAACTCTCCAACAACAACAACCTATCCCAATAAATCTTTAATGGCCTTATTTGAATAAAACAGATCATGCGAAGTCAGTCTGAAGAAGAAATGTATACAAGGACATCTAGATGAGAGAAGTGTGAAAGCTTGTAATTGTTTTGCCATATCATTAAAAGATCGACTGTTTCATGCATATAATTATTTATGTGTATGTTGCAAAACAAACTCACTCTCTCTCTCTCTCTCCTCTCTCTCCCTCTCTCCTCTCTCTCTTCTCTCTCTCATCTCTCTCTCTCCTACCCTCTCATCCTCTCTTCTCTCTCTCTCTCTCTCTGACTTTGCTGCTTCCAGTCAGTTTTCAAGAGTTATCTATCTATCTGCTGTCTGTCTGTCAGTCTATCTGTCTGTCTATCTGTCTGTCTATCTGTCTATCTAATCACATCTGTCTGTCTATCTATCAATCTTTCTATTTTCTTCTGTCTTCTGTCTGTCTGTCTGTCTGTCTCTCTCTCTCTCCTCTCTCCTCTCTCTCTCTCTCTCTCACTCTCTTCTCTCTCTCGCCATGGTGTGTGGTGAGAGAGAGAAAAAGACAGACAGACCGACAACAGACAAACAGACACACAATCAACAGACATACAAACAAACAGACAGACAGACAGACAGGAGGGGGAGGGGAACAAAGATATCTGCCCTCCACTTACGGTGCCGCCAAGATTGGAACAATAAATATCAATATGTCGCTGGCAGGGACAGTTCCCATACATATAACCCACTCGGCCATACCAGCATTTTGTTGAACAGAAAAGAGAGGCATCCCCCCCCCCCCCAAAAAAAAAAAAAACCCACACACATTGAAAATGATACCAAGGAAAATCAAACAGAAAGGCAGCGGAAAGAAAATACCCCCGTAAACACCATCTTCTTCTACGTTCTTATTTACTTTTTCTTTCCCTTTTTCTTATTTTTTGGCAAGTGTCATTTTTCGTGATGATAAGGTAGTGGGGAGGGAGGGAGGGAGAGAGGGAGGGAGAGAGAGAGGGGGGGGAGGGAGAGACCCATTGGGATGACTTTACATGCAAGTTACAGTGAAAGTTGTTTTTTCTGTCTGTTTCTGTTTCTTTCTGTGTCTCTGTTTAGCTCTTTGTCTGTCAGTCTGTGTGTGTGTGTGTCTGTCTATGTGTCTGTCTGTGTGTCTCTGCCTCTGTCTGTCTGTCTGTCTCTCCCACACACATATGGATAGGTAGATAGAGAGAGGCAAATAGAGAGAGAGAGAGACAGATAGATATGTGGATAGACAGACAGATAGATAGATAGGTAGATAGATAGATAGATAGATAGATAGATAGAGATAGATAGATAGATAGATAGATAGATAGATAGATAGATAGATAGATAGATAGATAGATAGATAGATAGATAGATAGATAGACAGGTAGGTAGATAGACAGATACAACATACATACATACACACATGCAATATACATACATACATACATACCAATACATACATACATACATACATACATACATACATACATACATACATACATTGCATTCTATGTTACAGTCCTTTTTACTGACGATTATTGTCACATATCAACTTTGTGTTGTTGTTGTGGCTTTTTGCCCTTTTGTTTTTCTCTTTTCATTTAAAATTAGGGGAGGGGTGGAGGGGAGCGTCTTAACGCACTAAAACACTAAAATAATTGGCTACCTCCTTTATGTATAGGCCAATGACCTTTTTATGAATAGATCATTCAAGTTCGAGTTCGATATCACGTTCTGTCTGTCTGTCTGTCTCTCTGTCTGTCTCTCGTCCTCTCTCTCTCTCTCTCTCTCTCCTCTCTCTCTCTCCTCTACTCTCTCCCCCTCTCTCTCTCTCTCTCTCTCTCTCTCTCTCTCCTCTCAACAAAACATGAGACAACTTTAACAAATCTTGCCATGTATGTTTGTCATGCATTGAAAAGGGTAAATACTGCGCTATCGTAACATTAGAAATGAATACTTATTTGTTGCAACTTTAAGTTGACTGTGGATAGCTGGGAATATATTGTGGTTCTTGTTGTTCATGATGATGTGTAACCCCCTTCAGAAAGGGGCCATGGCCTAAAATCTGAATAAACTATTCACATTCGCATTCTCTCTCTCTCTCTGTCTCTATCTCTCTTTCTCTCTCTCTATCTCCCCCTCTCTCTCTCTCTCTCCTTATATAATTTATATATTCTCTTCTCTCTCTCTCTCTCTCTCTCTCTCTCTCTCTCTCTCTCTCTCTCTCTCTCTCTCTCTCTCTCTCTAAATTATTACATATGGATTCTGAAAGATTGCCACATAAAGCTTATTGTATGTTGTTAGAATTAGATAAAAAGGGAAAACAATGCTGGGTCTCTAAAATCAGGGAAATATTCTGTATAACTGGGTTTAATATCGTTTGGTTAAACCAAGGAGTAGGAGACATAAAAATGTTCTTACGTGCCTTTAAACAAAGACTTGTAGATTGGTTTACCCAGGAATGGACTGGCACCATCAGAGATCGTAGTAGATATGATAGTTACAGAAACTTTAAGATTGTTTTTGAAAGAGAGAAGTATATTAGTGAAATGGATACATATTGTTTTTGCGTTGCAGTTACTCAAGTACGATTGAATGCGCTACCACTAAACAATAATACACATCGCTATAGTAGTTCAAATGAAGATAAGCAGTGCCCTGTTTGTAAAGACCAAATAGAGAATGAAGAACACTTTTTATTTAATTGCCCTGTCTATGAAGATTTGAGACATAAGTTTCTTAAAGATGCGAAGAGACTTCCTTTGCACGTGCTACTCAAAGCTACAATATCTACTGATAGACATAATTTATCACGATTTATTTTTCATGCAACCAACAGAAGAAGTAAGATAACTTTATATAAATGGATCCTTATATTGATGAATACTACATTCAAAACATTGTCGATTATGACGAACGTGAATTCATTTGTGATGAATATCCAAGAAATAGGTGATGTAATTTCTTTATTATTGCTGATATATCATTTTTCATATTTATATACATTGATAGTAATGTGTTTATAACACTCATGTCATATGTCCACTCCATACGCCCATCATTCCTTTGTATTGTGGCCTAAGGCCGATGTACAGTAAAAGTCTGAAGTCTCTCTCTCTTCTTCTCTCCTTCTCTCCCCTTTTTCTCTCTTTCTCTCTCTCTTCCTCTCTCTCTCTCTCTCTCTCTCTCTCTCTCTTCTCTCTCTTTTCTCTCTCTTTTCCTTCTCTCTCTCTCTTCCTCTCTCTCTCTCTGGAAAAAAAAAGAATTTGTTTCTTTTACTTACAATGTGTAGATGTTATTTTTATGATTTTTATTGGCTTTTTTCCCCTCTTTATTATGAGGTGTATGGGTATTGCATTATTTATTACATGACTTCTTTTTGCATGAGAATAATTTAAAAAAGGTTTTTTGTGTTGATTTTTGGGCTATGTGGTTTTCATTTTTTTAGTATTACCCCAAAACACCCCCCCCCCACCCCCACACACACACCAAAACCCACACACACACACACACGTCAAAACCCCAACACCCAACCACACAACCACACACACACACACACATACACCCCAACACCCCCCTCACTCACTCACCCACCCACCATTTTTCTCCCCCCCTAAGGGGATGTTAGTTTTAAATTTTTTTGGTTTGTTTCTTGTTTTTATTGTGTGGTGTATGGGTTTTATTCAATTTATTTTTTTTATGACATATAATTTGAAACGGTTATTAATCAAAAATGAGTTTTGGGATCGATACTTTTTTGGGGATTTTATTTTGGTATTATCTCTGAAAACACACACCATCTCTTCTCTGTCTTGTCTCTCTCTCTTCTCACCTTTTATCGCCTGTTTTAGTCATGTATATCGATGGGTTTATATTTTTATTTTTTATTTTTTGGGCTTGCTTCTGTACTTAATTTTTGAGTGCCCTATTTCAATATTTATAATTTTTTTAAAAGTATTTACCATTTGAATTTTTATTTTATCCCTTTTTTATTTTTGTTTTTTTTTTTTTTTTTTTTTGGTTTTTTGTTTGCTTTTTTCTTTTTTTTTTTTTTGTTGTTTGTTTTTCCTTTTTTTTTTTTTTTTTTTGGTTTGGGTTTTTTTTTTTTGTTTGTTTGTTTTTGGTTTTTTTTTTTTTTTTTGGGGGGGGGGGGGGGGTTGGGGGGGGGGGGTTTTTTAATTTTTTAAGGGGGGCCCTTTGGGGGGGGGGGGGGGGGGGGTGGGGGGGAGGGGGGGAAAGGGCCCGGGTTTATTTTCGAAGGGGGTTTTGGGGGATTTTGGGGGGAAATTTGGGGGGGGGGTGGGGAAAGGGGGGGGGGTTTTTTTCGGGAAAAAGGGGGGTTTGCTTGAGTTTTTTGGGGTTTTTTCTTCTTTGGGGGGGAGGGTTGGGGATTTAAAAAAAAAAAAAAGTTTTGGGGGTTTTAAAAATTTTTTTTAGGGGGCCCCGGGGGGGGTTTTTTTTTTTAAAAAAACCTAACCAAAACCCGTACCAAAAAAAAAAAAAACTTTTTAAAAATTTTTTTTTCTTTTAAAAAAAAAAAAAAAAAAAAAAAAAAAAAAAAAAAAAAAAAAATGGGTACCCTTTGGTTTTTAAAAAAAGCGCCGAAAAATTTTTTTTTTTAAAATAAATTTTAAAAATTTTTTTTAAAAAATTTTTTTTAAAAATTTTTCGGTGGGGTTTTTTGGGTTTTTTGGGGGGGGGTTTTTGGTTTTTTTTGGGGGGGTTTTGTTGTCGTTTTTGTTTTTGGTGGGTTTGGGGGTGTTTGGTTTTTTTTTTGGTTTTTTTTGTTGTTGTTTTTTTTGGGGGTCGTTGGGGTTGTTGTTGTTGGTGTTGTTGTTTTTTGGGGGTGGTTGATGTTGTTTTTGTTACTTTGAGGGGGGGTTTCGACGGGGAGGGGGGGTCGTGTTTTTTATTTTTTTGTTTTTTACTTTTTTTTGGCTAACCTTTTGTTTGAGGGATTGCTAAAAATTTAAAGAGAGAGGTGGGAGAACAGACAGCACACAGCAGAACATACAGACAGACAGACGAGCAGACAGCGGGCAAGACGACGACAGACAGACAGACAGGGGACAAACCAGGACAAGCGTTTGTAGCAGGTGTATGGTGGGGGGAGGGTGGGGGTTGTATTTTTGACACTTTTATGCCCATGGTAAAAATCACGCCCCCCTCCGTAGATAGATAGTAGATTGATATAGATGATAGTGATAGATAGTGAGAGGATAGGAGTGATGTGATAGAAGATAGATGATGATAGATAGATAGATAGATAGATGATTGATAGATGATAGAAGATAATGATAGATGAGTGGAGATAGATAGATAATAGATAGATGATAGTAGATGATAGTAGATAGATGATAGAGAGTGAGATTTAGATAATAGATAGATAGAGAGTGGAGAAGGGGGTAGATGATAGATAGATGATAGTTGATAGATGATAGATGATAGTAGTAGAAGATAGGAGTGAGGAGAGAGAGGATGGGGGTTTTGTAGATAGTAGTAGATAGATAGATAGATAGATGATGTGATAGATAGTAGTTGATAGTTAGATAGATAGATAGATAGTAGATAGATAGATAGATATAATAGTTAGTAAACGTGGGCTCTGGGTTTGATTCCCAGCCTCGCCCTTTCTTCCAGTTTGCAAAAAAAAACGAACTGAATGTCAAAGTCCTCGGATGAGACATAAACCCGGGGCCCCCGTGCAAAACCATGAGAAATCTTGCGCACACGTTAAATCCCGTTCCGCTTTTTGAAAGGGGGCCATGGTGTGGGGGGGGAAAAAGTGACAAAATTTACAAACGCTTACCAGGGACGGGTGTAAAAAAGCACATAAGTGCTTATTCCATTATCCTCGATATTAAAAAAATGTCATCTGAGCGCTTTGATATGTTGCTTTACAAGATTCAGCGCTATATAAATTCCATACATTATTATTATTATAGATAGATAGATAGATAGACAGACAGACAGACAGACAGACAGACAGACAGACAGACAGATAGATAGATAGATAGATAGATAGATAGATAGATAGATAGATAGATAGATAGATAGATAGATAGATAGATAGATAGATAGATAGATAGATAGATAGATAGATAGATAGATAGATAGAGAGTGAGAGAGATAGAGAGAGAGATAGAGAGAGAGAGAGAGAGATAGATAGATAGATAGATAGATAGATAGATAGATAGATAGATAGATAGATAGATAGATAGATAGATAGATAGATAGATAGATAGATAGATAGATAGATAGATAGATAGATAGATAGATAGTAAACCGTGAGGCTCTGGGTTTGATTCCCAGCCTCGCCCTTTCTTCCCAGTTTGACAAAAAAATCGAACTGAATGTCAAAGTCCTTCGGATGAGACTATAAACCGAGGCCCCTGTGCAAACGCATGCAGAACATCTTGCGCACACGTTAAATCCTGTTCCGCTTTTCGAAAGAGTAGGCCATTGTGTGCCGGTGGGAACAGATGACAAAATTTACAAAACCGCATACACACGGGAACTGGATGTAAAAAAGCACATAAGTGCTTATTCCATTATCCTCGATATTAAAAAATGTCATCTGAGCGCTTTGGTATGTTGCTTTACAAGATTCAGCGCTATATAAAATTCCATACATTATTATTATTATAGATAGATAGATAGATAGACAGACAGACAGACAGACAGACAGACAGACAGACAGACAGACAGATAGATAGATAGATAGATAGATAGATAGATAGATAGATAGATAGATAGATAGATAGATAGATAGATAGATAGATAGATAGATAGATAGATAGATAGATAGATAGATAGATAGATAGTAGATAGATAGATAGATAGATAGATAAATAGATAGATTGGGATCAGTGTGTGTGTGTGTGCGTGTGCGTGTGGTGTGTGTGTGTGTGTGTGTGTGTGAATGTGTGTGTGTGTCTGTTTTTTGTGTCTGTGTGTGTTCTGTGTGTGTCTGTGTCTTTTCTGTGTGTGTCTAAGAACATACGAGGAAGAGAGAAAAAAGGGGATGATGGTTAATGTGATGGTAACATGTTATAACGTGATAATTATGTTTTTTAATGTCTCGCATTATATCACTTTTTTGTTCTTTTATGGGACTAATTTTTCTGTTTCTTTTTTAATCTGTTTCTTTTTTATTGTTTTCTTTTTGTTAGGTGGGTGTTCGGATGACAAAAGTAAACCCATTGCTTGTTTAGTGTACAGTCTGGATGAAATAAAAGTTTGACATATTTTTTTCTATCTTCTTATTTTTCAATTTGTTTCCTTTTTTTTGTTTTGATATTTATTTAGATGGCGTTTGTAAAAAAAAAAAAACGCATTGCTTTTTTAATTTTAAAATCTGGAAAAAAAAGTTAAAACATCTGGAAATAAATTTTTTGATTTTTTATTTTGACTTTGTCCAAAAATGAAAATTTCTCAGTTTTTTTTTGGACAATTTTTGCCCTTGCTTGGGTTGAAAAAAAAAAGAGAAAAAAAAAAAAGTGTTTAAAAAACATTGTGTTTTAAAGATGATTAATGTTTGTTATGTTTTTAAAAAATGTTTGAGTATGTGAATTTTTTTTGGGTTGGGTTGGGAAGGTGGGGAGGGGGGGGAGCTTTCCAATAGTAAGATTTCGCGTATGCTATCTGTTTTTTATTCTGTGTTTTTTGCCCCGAACAATTTATTTTTGGCCTATCTTTGTGACGTCCCGCCCTGCTTTTCCCCACTCCGTATCTAAATCTCCTGCCACACCCCATCCCCAGATTTTATGTTCATCTCAGGGTAGAAGTCCCAGGACCCCCATCTTATCAGGGCCCCCGTGGGGCCCCCACCCAGGGGGGGCTCTGCACTATGGGGGTCACTTGGTGGGTTCGTGGGTGTTTGAGCTAATATACCCAGTAAAACCCCTACTAACCCCCTACAAACGACGTTTAGCTCAGTCGCGGGCCAGATGAGTGATTTCCCCTCCGAGGTGGCGCACCAAAGTAACCCAAGCCCGCCCCACCGCGAACCCCCAACCCAAAGGTTTGACAAAAAATACCACGGGCCCAAAAAGTGTATGGGAAAAACCGAATTGTGTCCCCATGTCCCGAGCAATGGGCCACCTAATCGATTTTTTATTGGTCGCCAATTCCCCTTCATTTTGTTTTTTCACATAGATATGTGCTTTTTTGAAAAAAGTGAATAAAAAATTAAAATTAATACTAGGGGTTTGTGGCGATACCGAAATTCTTTGGGGCTTTTTTAAATTATCGATTTGCTTTTAAATCATTTGCAAATATTTGTTTGAAAGATTTCGCGATTGACTCCCTTTTTTTTATTTTTTTTCCGAAAATTTTTTGGTATATTCTGAGAATCAGATGGGTATCCCAAAAAGAGCTTGAAGGAAACCTTGGGGATTGGGGGAATCAAAACGCGATGCAGACTTTGCCCTCCAGACGGATTTTAAAAATTTTTTTAACATGCAGGGAAACCAAAGAAAAAGGGGGGAGGATCGGTGGTTGAGGGGAACGCGCCTGCTAGTAGAAAACCGAAAAGTGGGCCGGAGTGTGCGGTGGTCGAAACCCCTTTTGGGCCCAAATTTTCCCCATCCATTAGATCATGGTTGTGGTTGGGCGTAGTCTTTCGGTGAGACAATTACGAGGTCCCCCGTG
>CM054139.1:1243218-1248218 GCA_028751875.1 Rapana venosa | reverse complement strand
CATTAATCCCAACAGTTCTGGGAAAAATGAAAAAGAGTAGCCTTTCCATTTTTAAAGGCATATGAGCCAGCATTGATAGCTATACCATCAGCACCAACAGGCCGTCTTGTTATGATGTAATGAATCTAAGTTTCACTAAATTCATCATTATTGAATGGGGGCATTTAAAATAATCAGCATTATTAAGTGACAATTTGTTTGATTTATTTGCCTTTTTCTAAATTCGAGATTTGATTGTATTCTTACTGATGAACTATTATCTGAAACATTGAACAAAGCTTCTGCTTTTTTCACTTAAGCTTGGAAATCAATTACTTTCAAATTGATTGGCTGTGTTGGAAGCTGAAATCCATTTTTCATTTCATAACTTTCTTCCAAACTTAATGTAAATCCTTGGATTCTGATACTTCATTTATACAAGTATTCTGTCCAATACATGTTTTTTGCCTGAGCAATTATTCTTTTACATTGGTTTTAGCATACCTCATACAAATATAGTTTTCTTCTGATTGATCTTTTAACCATATTTTGGAATCGTTCTTTTTTATGGTTTACTGCATCCTCAAATGTTTTAGTTCCACCATCTATTGCCCGTATGCTTTCCATTCTTGTTGCTTTTGTGTTTGGGAATAGAAAACTCAGCTGCCTTGTATGAGCTTTGCACTAAAATTGGAATAAAACGATCTACATCATCCTCTTCGATCGTTTCAATATCAGTAGCCTGAAGGAATGATTGAAAAAGAACTCCAGGCAGCCAATGTATATCGAAACTTTAGGAATATTATCCTCAATATGTGTTAAGTAGATATAGCCAAAGGTCCTCAAAGACAACGTACAATAGGGCAATGGATCACTTCCAAAAACCAATCCTCTTCAACATTCCAATAGCAAATTGTTTAGCTAAACCTCGGAATAATTTAATGCTAATCAATAGCACTGGGTTTCTGGACAGAAACATTCAGGAATTTGGTTTCTCACCATCATTCAATAGTAAAGCTTTGAATCACAATATTTTCTTACCAAACGGTTGCTGGCTGATAGGTAGAGCACCCAGAATCCCAAAAAGGGGCAAGAGAATTGAAATCGCCCAGAATAATCCATGTAATAATAATAATGTGTGTTGTGTGAGTGTTGAGTGTGTGTGTGTCAGTGTGAGTGTGTGTGTGTGTGTGTGTGTTGTGTGTGTGTGTGTGTGTGTGTGTACGTGTGTACGTGTGGTGTGTGTGTGTGTGGTCTGTGTGTGTGTGTGTGTGTGTGTGTTGTGTGTGTGTGTGTGTGTACGTGTGTGTGAGTGTGTGTGTGTGTGTGTGTGGTGTGTGTGTGTGTGTCGTGTGTGTGTGTGTACGAGTGTGTGTGTGTGTGTGTGTGCGTGTGTGTGTGTTGTGTGTGTGTGTGTGTGTGTGTGTGTGTGTGTGTGTGTGTGTGTCGCGTGTGTGTGGTCTCTCTCTCTCTCTCTCTCCTCTCTCTCTCTCTCTCTCTCTCTCTCTTCTCTCTCTTTATATTATTATAGATATATATGATTATAGATATATATATGCAGAAGAATATATATATATATATATTATATATATATATTTATTTATATTTATAAAAATAAAGGTGGCGTGCTTTGTTTTATGGCGGAACGCGCCCTCTCCTGGGCGAGAGCAGCCCGAATTTCACGCAGAGAAATCTCGTGACTTAAAGTTGTTATTAAAATAAATAAAAAACTGACGCTTTGATTGATGCTTAACAGATTCAGCGCTATGAAATTCATACCTTCATTATTATTTTATTATTATTATGATTATTTTTATTATTAATAATTATTATTATTATTATTATTATTATTATTATTATTATTGTTGTTGTTGTTGTTGTTGTTGTTGTTGTTGTTCTTTTATTATTATTATTTTTATTATTTATTATTATATTCATATACATTTATATATACATATCTTAATAGAGAGTGAGATATAGATATATATATATATGCAAGAAGATTACATTATGCACGTTAAAAATCCCTTTGTCACATTGTCCAGCGTTTAACAGGCTATGGAAACATGAACATATTCAGCATAGATCGGAATATGGTACCTATTATGGGTGTGATTTTTTTTTTATTGCGATCGTGGTGCGTGCTGATGTTAGGGGTACTGTGTTGTGGTATATTTTTCCCGTGATATTAATGTCTACAAGTTTTTATATATGCTTGTAACCGCATAATGTCTCTGGTCTTGAGATAATACAGGTTTTTTTGAGTGGACCTGGAATGTCCTTCATGGTTGGAGTTTGGAGAAGAAGAAGAAGAAGGAAAGAAGGAAGAGAGAAGAGAAGAAGGAAGAAGAGAAGATGAAGAAGAAGAAGAAGAAGAAGAAGAAAACGAAGAAGGAAGAAGAAGAAGAGAAAAGAAGAAGAAGAAGAAAGAAGAAGAAGAGAAGAAGAGAAGAAGAAGAAGAAGAGAAGAAGAAGAAAGAAGAAGAAGTAGTAAACAAAACGGTCGCATACGCCAAAAAAATCTTTTACCACTTGTTGGACCTCGAAATTCTAGCTGTTGAACTGGAAGAAGAAAGAGAAAAACAGGCAAAGAAAAAACCAAAAAAAACGAAGATAGTCTTTGACTGTTGATGGTGTGCTGTCTTTTGGTAATGGTTTATGGTTCCACATTGTTTTTGGTTTATGGTTCCACATTGTTTGGCTTATGGTTTCACATTTTTGGCTTGTGGTTCCACATTGCTTTTGGCTTATGGTTCCACATTGTTTTTGGTTTATGGTTTCACATAATTTTTTGCTTATGGTTCCACATTTTTGTTGGCTTATGGTTCCACATTTTTCTTGGCTTATGGTTCCACATTTTTGTTGGCTTATGGTTCCACATTTTTCTTGGCTTATGGTTCCACATTTTTCTTGGCTTATGGTTCCACATTTTTCTTGGCTTATGGTTCCACATTTTTTGTTTTCGTGATGGTTTATGGTTCCACATTTTTTGCTTTTGGTAATGGTTTACGATCCACATTTATGGGGGGGGGTGAAGGTTTTGACTCGATATTTTTCGGTTGATTTTTTTGGTGTGATGGTTTATGATTCCACTTTTTGCATTGATGGTTTACACGGACGACTTGACTTTTTTTGTTGTTTCATGATGGTTTATGGCAACACAATTTTTTTCTAGTGTGATGGATTATGGCCTTGATTTTTGTTGGCTTTTGGTGATGGTTTTATGGTTCCACTTTTTTTGGCTTTAGTGCTGGTTATGTTTTCAAAATTTTCTTAGCTTTTGGTGATGGTTTTTATGCGCTTTCATTTTTGGGGCTATTGCTGATGTTTATCGGCTTCACATTTTGGGGGGCTTTTGGTGATTGTTTATGGCTTCACATTTTAGGGGCTTTTGGTGATGGTTTATGGCTTCACATTTTTTTTGGTTTTTTTTGGTGATGGTTTATGGCTCCACATTTTTTTGGCTTTGGTGATGTTTATGGCCTTCTTTTTTTTTTTCTGCGTGGTGATGTTTATGGCCCACATTTTTTTATTTGTTGATGGTTTCTGTCTTTTTTTTTTTGGCTTTGGTGATGGTTTATGTTACACATTTTCTTGGGCTTTAATGATGTTATGTTTCCCTTTTGTTTTTTGTCCTGAGGGACATGAAGAAGGGGAATGTCAGCGTTGGTTTGTGATGGAACTGTTCTGCGTTCTATCTAGTGTTTGCTTGCCAAGGATGTCTTTTCTCTCCCTCTCTTTCTCTCTCCCTCTCTTTTCTCTCTCTCTCTCTCTCTCTTCTTCTTTCTCTCTCTCTCTCTTTCTTCTCTCTCTCTCTCTGGCTCTCTCTTCTATGCTTTCTCTTCTCTCTGTGTGTTCTCTCTCTCTCTCGGTCTCTCTCTCTCTCTCCTCTCTCTCTCTCTTTCTCTCTCTCTCTCTCTCTCTCTTTCTCTTTCGCTCTCTCTCTTTTCTCTCTCTCTCTCTCTCTCTCTCTCTCTCTCTCTCTTCTCTCTACTCTCTCTCTTTTTCTATCTCTATTCTTTCTTTCTCTCTCTCTACTCTCTTATCTTGCTTTCTCTCTCCTCTATCTCTCCTCTCTCCTCTCTCTCTCTCTCTCTCTCTCTTTCTCTCTTTCTCTCTCTCTCTCTCTCTCTCTCTCTCTCTCTCTCTCTCTCTCTCTCTCTCCTTTCTCTGTCTCTCTGTATCTCCTGTACCTATTACTCTACACGTGTCTCAATACCCATATTGAGCGTTACGCCCGCACGCGTGCGCGCGCGCGCGACACACACACCACACCACACAAGCACACACACACAACACACACACACACACACACAAAACAGAGAGAGAGCGAAATAGATAGAGAGAGAGAAAGATGAGAGAGAGAGAGAGAGAAAGAGAAAGAGAGAGAGAGAGAAAAGAAAGAGAGGAGAGGAGAAGAGAGAGAGAGAACGTGAGAGAGAGATAGAGAGAAGAAGAGCGAGAGAGAGAGAAGAAAGAAAAGAAGAAAGAAAGACAAGGAAAAAGAAAGAAAGAAAAGAAAGAAAAGAAAGAAAGAGACCAGAAGAAAGAGAAAGAGGACAGAGAAGAAGAAGAGAGAAGAAGTGAATAGGAAATAAATAAGAAAAAAGAAAAGGAAAAAAACAATAAAGGAAAAAAAAGAAAGAGAGAGAGAAAGAGAGAGAAGAGGGAGAGGAAAAAAGAGTTTGAGAGAAGAAGAGAGAGAGAGAGAAAAGAAAAGAGAGCAAATGAGAGAGAAGAAAGATAAGAACAGAATGAGAGAGAGGAGGAGTAGAGAGAGAGAGAGAGAGAGAGAAAGAGAGGATGAGAAAGAGATAGAGAGAACAACACACAGAGAGAAAGAGAGAGATAGAGAGACAGACGAGAGAGACAGAGAGAGAGAGAAAGAAAGAAAGTAAGAGAAGAGAAAAGATGGGACAAAGAGAAAGAGACAGAGAGAGAGAAAAGAAAGAAGAGGAGGCCAGAGAGAAAGAGACAGAGAGACCAGAGAGAGAGACACTGGAGCATCACTTGGTCTTTGG
>CM054139.1:1240008-1242718 GCA_028751875.1 Rapana venosa | reverse complement strand
TTTTCCCCCCCAAACCCTTCCCTTTTTTCCCCCATTTTTTGTTTTCCTCTCCCTCTCCATGCCCTTTGTCTTGTCAAATTCAATAGATTTTTTTCGGGGATGTTGTTTTTATTGCAGTTTAGAATGAGATTATTAGTACTATTAAAGCGATACTGTTTTAGGTTGATATTGTTTTATTTTGATAGTCCAGTTGATTATGGGCTTTTGAATTCTGTATCGTATAGGGGTTCTACTTGTTTGAATAATTGGTTTTTTAAAAAAATTAAAATTTCTCTATTTGTTGAAGATGTATTTCCCCTTCCCCCTTGATACTCCTCCCCCACCCCTAATCCTTTCCAATGCTTTTTCTGTTATCATCGTTATGTTTTTTGTCTCATGGTGATGGGGATCATTTGTTATATTGTTGTCTCATGGTGATGGTGATTGTTGTTATAATTGATCTCTATTAAATAATCCTTATTGTAATCTTATTTGACTTCTCTTGCTTTGATATTATTGTGTAATATGCATTTTAAAAAAAGCGCTATTTGAAAAGTAGAGCGCATAAAAACACACTTTTTGCTGGTGGAGGAGGAGGGGAGGGAGGTCATTAAAGGGTAATATTATCAGTAATGACGAATGCCTAGTATTTTCTAACGTTTTATTCCTGTACCTTTTTTATTATCTAAAGTATAAACGAAAAAATGGAGGAAACAGTAAGTGAAGAATTTGTTTGTCCTGACGTGTAATGCTTTTCTTTTTTTAATTCTTAAAACAATTTTTATTTAAATGTTGTGTGGACGTGAGCGCGCACGCGCTCAGGTGTGCATGATATGTTGTGCGTGTATATGTATATGTATATGTGTAATTTGTATTCAATGCTTTAAACGAAATTTGTTCTTAGAATAGTTTGGCTTGATGAAAAAAAGCAAATGCTTGCTTATTCAATTACCATCTGGAAATAAAATTTTGACTTGACTTGACTTGACTTGAAACACACACACAACACACACACAACACACACACACACAAAACACACACACACAACACAACACACAACCACACACATATCCTCAGTTTGAGACTAGAAACCGAGGCCCTGTGTGCGAACGCATGCAGAACATCTTGCGCACACTTTAAAATCCTTTTTCCGCTTTTCGAAAGAGTAGGCCATTATGTGCCGGTGGAACAGATGACAAAATTAAACAAAACCGCATACACACGGGGACTGGATGTAAAAAAAGCACATGAGTGCTTATTCCATTATCCTCGATATAAAAGAATAAAAATAAAAAAAAACCCCACACACATCTTGAAGCAGATGACAAAATTTACAAAACCGGCATACACCGGGACTGGATTCAAAAAGGACATGATTCTTATTCCATTATCCTTGATATAAAAAAACAAAAAAACAAAATAAAAAACACACACACACACACACACACCACACACACACAACACACACACACACACACACACACACACAAACACACAAAGGCTAGACACTTTGGCGAGAGGGATAGGATTCCGGCTGTTGAAGGCAGGGACAGTTCTGAGATGAAGGCACCCGCATTCCGTCTCCGGGCAATGTTTTACTCGTCTGCTCCCAAGTCCACCAAACGATGACAATTTCGCGTATGCAACTGTTGTTGGCCCACAGTAAATAAATATCAAGGTAGACACATTCCTTTTTTTCTTGTTCACGATTTTAATTCTTTTTAGGTAGCTGCATTCCGACTTCTGGGCAGCGTTGTACTTAATAATAATAATAATAATAAATGGAACTTATATAGCGCTATATCTTGCAAAGACATATCAAAGCGCATGCATTCGACCTAATCTTACACAGTCATACAACCAATGACAAATAATCAATAGTTTAAACAAACAGATATTTACAAACATGGTGCGCTGCAGACCAAATCTATGAAATAAAATTTCAATAGTCAAATGTTTTACAAAAGCACACACACACTCACACAGGTCGTATAGTTTAGCAGGGTGATAGGACATGGGTTAGTGAAGGTGGGATAGTTCTGATATGAAACAGGAGGGGGGGAAATCTTAGGTTCGAAAAATATGTTTGGGGCTTGTTTTGAAAGTGTCATGCTAGGTTCGGGCGAAGAGAGAGGGGGACTCATTCCAGGTCGAGGGCCCAAATAGAAAGGCCGGGGGCCCAAACATAATTGGTTGAATTATTTTGTGTGAAGGGGGCAGGTTTGGCAGGCGTTTTTCTGTCACGGCTGGAAGGACGGCCAGGGTTCTTCGCAGAACTTTCAACCGTGTAAAACCCAAAATGAGTTCTGAACGGGACGTGGAGGAGGAGGATGAGGAGTGAGGGAGTTGCCCTACTGGGGCAACATACTCGGGGTGAGCACTCGCTTCCCACCGGGTTTTTAAGCAGTTACGTGGTTTACCGTTGGTGGGTGACCGGTGGCGCCCTTGGCTTATACAGTCCCCCCCAGTTCACCAAGCTGTCAATGGTACCTGCCCTCTTTTGGGTCGGAAAGGGTAAAAGCACGAGGGAAGGAGAGGGGTAAAACCCGCCCTAATTTTTAGCCCCAGAAAGTTGAGATCTCTGACGTTAACTTCCTTACGATTTTATAGATTATGGGACACCTTGACCTTTTTTTCTTCACATCAACGTGTGATGACCAGCCGACGTTTTTACCCCCACGTGCTACTGCCACTGTACTGCTGTTGTTTTTGTACTGTTGCTGTTGTTGCT
>CM054139.1:1215008-1230008 GCA_028751875.1 Rapana venosa | reverse complement strand
CTGAGACTTGACTGTGACGTGACTAGACTTGACTAGAATAGACTAGCCTAGCCTGGCCTTGACTTGACTTGACTTGACTTGGCTTGACTGTGACTAGACTAGACTAGCCTTGCCTTGACTTGACTTGACTTGACTTGACATGACTTGACTGTGACTAAACTAGACTAGACTTGACTGTGACTAGACTTGACTTGACTTGACTGTGACTAGACTAGACTTGACTTGACTTGACTTGACTTGACTGTGACTAAACTAGACTAGACTAGACTTGACTGTGACTAGACTTGACTTGACTTGACTGTGACTAGACTAGACTGTGACTTGACTTGACTTGACTTGACATGACTTGACTGTGACTAAACTAGACTAGACTAGACTTGACTGTGACTAGACTAGACTTGACTTGACTGTGACTAGACTAGACTAGACTTGACTTGACTGTGACTAGACTAGACTTGACTTGACTTGACTGTGACTAGACTTGACTTGACTGTGACTCGGCTTGACTTGACTGTGACTAGACTAGCCTAGCCTTGACTTGACTAGACTAGACTGTGACTAGACTAGACTTGACTTGACTAGACTAGCCTAGCCTAGCCTAGCCTGAGACTAGCCTAGCCTTAACTTGACTTGACTTGACTTGACTAGCCTAGCCTTGACTTGATTTGACTTGACTAGACTAGCCTAGCCTAGCCTTGATTTGACTTGACTTGACTTGGCTTGACTTGACTTGACTGTGACTAGCCTAGCCTTGACTTGACTTGACCTGACTTGACTTGGCTTGACTGGTGCCTCCCCCAGGTGCTACGTGTCGGTGGCTATGCTGAACGATTACCTGTACGCCATGGGAGGCTTTGACGGCCACGTCAGACAGAACTCGGTGGAGCGTTACAACCCGATGACCAACCAGTGGAGCATGATGCAGCCCATGAACCACCAGCGCAGCGACGCCAGCGCCACCACCTTGGAGGGTCCGTCAGTCTGCCACTTCCGCTGTCTTACCTCCCCTTCCCTTCCTTCCTTCCCTTTCCTGGCCCAGGCCATAATGATGATGATGATGATGATGATGATGATGATGATAATAATAATAGCAAGAACAACAACTACAATAATAATAATAAGAAGAAGAAGAAGGAGAAGAACTCTCTCTCTCACTCTCCCCCTCTCTCTCCCTCTCTCTCTCTCTCTCTCACTCTCCCCCTCTCTCTTCCCTCTCTCTCTCTCTCTCACTCCCCCCTCTCTCTCCCCCTCTCTCTCTCTCTCTCTCTCTCTCTTTCACTCTCTCCCCTTTTCCCTCTTTCTCTCCCTCTATCTCTCCCTCTCTCTCTCCCCCTCTCTCTCCCCCACTCTCTCTCCCTCTTTCTCTCTCTCCCTCTTTCTCTATCTCTCTCTCCCCCCCTCTCTCCCGCTCTCTCCCCCCTCCCTCTCTCTCCCCCTCCTCCCTCCCCCCCTCTCTCTCCCCCTCCTCTCTCTCCCCCCTCCTCTCTCTCCCCTCTCCCCTCCTCTCCCCCCTCTCTCTCCCCCCTCTCTCCCCCCTCTCCCTCCTCTCTCTCTCCCCCACTCTCTCCCCCCCCTCTCTCTCTCTCCCCGCCTCCAAGCTTTGTTCCCTGTTCCCACCCATTCCTCTCCTGTTATCTGGCTAAAAGCCTGACCACAGACCTGACAACTTTCTGAAGCACATGATAATGCTTATTTGATTATTATTTATTTATTTATTTATTTATTTATTTATTTATTCTTTCATATCGAGGATAGTGGAGTAAGCACTCATGTGCTTTTTTTACATCCAGTCCCCGTGTGTATGCGGTTTTGTCAATTTTGTCTTCTGTTTTCCACCGGCACACAATGGCCTACTCTTCCGAAAATTGAAACAGGATTTAACGTGTGCGCAAGATGTTCTGCATGCGTTCGAACACGGGGCCTCGGTTTAAAGTCTCATCCGAAGGACTTCTCTCCCTCTCTCCCCCTCTCTCTCTCCCACTCTAACCTCTCTCCCCCCTCTCTCATCCCCCTCACCCCCTCTCTCCCTCTTTCTCTCTCTCCCTCTATCTCTCTCCCCCCTCTCCCCCTCTCTCCCTCTTTCTCTCTCTCCCCCTCTCTCCCCCCTCTCCCCTCTCTCCCTCTTTCTCTCTCCCCCCTCTATCTCTCTCTCCCCCTCTCCCCCCCCTCCTCCCCCCTCTCTCCCCCTCTCACTCCCCCTCCTCCCTCTCTCTCTCCCTCTCCTTTCTCCCCCTCTCTCTCCCTTTCTCCCCCTCTCTCTCCTCCTCTCTCCCTCTATCTCCCCTCTCTCTCTCCCCCTCTTTCCCCCCCTCTCTCCCCTCTCTTTCAGTCATTTAGGCACTCCCCCCCCTTCCCCCCTCCCCCGTGGGGATGCCCGGATCGGAGGGGGGGGGGGGGTGGGGTGGGGGGCTGTCAGTATAAACATCATCCGCACCATCTGGAAATTATGTTTGCTAGAAATTTCCTCTTTTCTATCCCTCTCTTTGTTTTCTGCCCGTGTTCCTTTTTTCTTCCTGTCACCTCCTTCTTTGTCTGTTTTCTGCCTTCTTGGTCCACTCTCTTCTGCCTCCTTTTGTTTTGTCGTCCAGAAAGATAAACAATTCTCTCTTATGCCGAAGTGGGGATGTGCCGGGCATGACTTGCCAGGCACTTAACGGCAGCGTGACGCATTTTCGCTCATATTATGTGACGGATAACACTAGTTGCTGTCTGAGCGTTCGATGAAGAAGAAGAAGAAGAAGAAGGAGAAGGAGAAAAAGAAGGAGAAGAAGAAGAAGGAGAAGAAGAAGAAGGAGGAGAAGAAGAAGGAGGAGGAGAAGAAGAAGGAGAAGAAGAAGAAGAAGAACTTGGGGATGAAGCGAGATCTAGGGATTTGTCTCCCCATTACTTGATGAATAGCACTGTCAGTTGGGGGGGGTGGGGGTGGGGGGGGGGGGGTGAACTTACCTGTGGAGGCGACATTGCTTGCATGTGTGCTGATAGTGAAAAAATAAAATCGCACGATTTAATAAAAACACATAACAACAACAAAACAACGTTTAATTTATTCTTTATTTCGGCATTTCAAGTTCGGGTGATTGCTTTTGTTACCTGTTTAATTGTGCACTGTTCATTAGCCATACGCTTGTTCTAAAGCTTAGTTTAGTTTAGTTTAGTTTAGTTTTGTTGTTTTTTCTTTGTCGTGGATATTGATTCTCAAAGCGTACTGTGTTCCTGCTCACATGCAAAAGTTCCTGCCATGTTTCTGCATGCAGGCAGAAAGCTCCAGTTTCTGCTCCACCCTGTTTCTGCTTACAGGCAAAAGGCTCCAGTGTTTCTGCTTACAGGCAAAAAGGCTCCATCATGTTTCTGCTTACAGGCAAAAAGGCTCCATCATGTTTCTGCTTACAGGCAAAAGGCTCCACTGTTTCTGCTTACAGGCAAAAGGCTCCACTGTTTCTGCTTACAGGCAAAAGGCTCCAGTTTCTGTTTACAGGCAAAAGGCTCAACTGTTTCTGCTTACAGGTAAAGGCTCCATCATGTTTCTGCTTACAGGTAAAGGCTCCATCATGTTTCTGCTTACAGGTAAAGGCTCCAGTTTCTGCTTACAGGCAAAAGGCTCCAGTTTCTGCTTACAGGCAAAAGGCTCCACTGTTTCTGCTTACAGGCAAAAGGCTCCACTGTGTTTCTGCAGTTCCTGGGGACAGGATAGCTCAGAACACTCGCTTTCCCCCAGCCAAGGTTAAGCAGCATCGAGCGTAGTTACCACTTGGATGGGTGACCGTTTGCGTGCCTTGGCTTCAGTACAATCCCCCAGTTCACCCAGCTGTAAATGGGTACCTGCCCTCTTTAGGGTCAGGGAAGGTAAAGCAGCGAGGGAGAGGAGATGGGCGCCGCCCTCAATGTGCTGGCCCCTTAGAGAAGTGAGGTCTCTGACACCTCTCCTTCCCCTGCGACCACATAGGTTATTTATTTATTTATTTACTTATTATTTACATCAATTAATGTCACGAGATTTTTTCTGCGTGAAATTCGGGCTGCTCTACCCGGGGAGAGCACGTCGCCACAAGAGCAGCGCCACCCTGTTTTTTTGGGGGGAGTCTGCATCTGTATTTGTTTCCCTATCAGAGTGGCTTTTTTCTAAGAATTTTGCCAGGGACAACTCTCTTGTTGCCGTTGGTTCTCTTACGTACGCTGAATCTGACAACCCGGGTTCGATTCCCGTTCAAGGGGATATTTTGCCCTGGAGTTAACATCAGCGCAGACTCCACTCTCCCCAAAAGTCCTTCGGATGAGACTGTAAACCGAGGCACCGTGTGCGAACGCACGCAGAATATCTTGCGCACACGTTAAAATCCTGTTCCGCTTTTAGTAAGAGTAGGCCATTGTGTGCCGGTGGGAACAGATGACAATTTACAAAACCGCATACACACGGGGACTGGACGTAAAAAAGCAGATAAGTGCTTATTCCTTTATCCTCGATATAAAAGAACGAAATAAAAGAATGAAATAAAAAGTTTTTAATAAAGAAAAGAAATATGTAACACACGGGACCTCGGTTTATCGTCTCATCCGAAAGACTAGCGCCTAGACCACCAAACGGGATTCGAACCACCGCACACTTCCGACCCGGACTTTTCGCTTTCTAGACATGGCGCGTGACCTCTAGACCACCACCGATCCTCTATGGCAACACCTTCACCTTCACCTTCACCTTCAGTGTGTGGTGATTCTGCTTGCAGGCAAGATCTACATCTGCGGAGGCTTCAATGGGCAGGAGTGCCTGAGTTCGGCAGAGGTCTACGACCCGGAGACCCGACAGTGGACCCTGCTCAACCCCATGCGGAACAGGCGTTCTGGGATCGGGGTCATCGCCTACCACGGCTGCATCTACGCCCTGGGCGGCTTCAATGGCATCACCCGGATGAACACCGGGGAGAGGTACTGTCCACAGACTCGGCAGTGGACCCCCATACCGGAAATGTACAGCCCCCGTAGCAACTTCGCTACAGAGGTAGGAGGGAGGGAGGGAGGGAGGGAGGGAGCGAGAGAGAGAGAGAGAGAGAGAGAGAGAGAGAGAGAGAGAGAGAGAGAGAGAGAGAGAGAGAGTGAGTGAGTGGTGGTGGTGTGTGGTGTGTGTGTATGTGTGTGTGTGTGTTTGTGTGTGTGTGGTGTGGTATTGTGTGTATGTGTGGAGGGGTGATGTGGTTGTGGTGTGTGTGGGTGTGTGTGGTATTGTGTGTGTGTTGGTGTGGGTGGTGGTAGTGGTATTGTGTGTTTGTGTGTTTGTGTGTGTGTGTGTGTTTGTGTATGTTTTGTGTGTGTGTTTATGTGTGTGTGTGTGTGTGTGTGTTTGTATGTGTGTGTGTTTGTATGTATGTATGTATGTGTTTGTGTGTGTGTGTTTGTGTGTGTTTGTGTGTGTGTGTGTGTGTGTGTATGTGTGTGTATGTGTGTGTGTGTGTGTGTGTGTGTGTTGTGTGTGTGTGTGTGGTATTGTGTGTGTGTGTGTGTGTGTGTGTGGAGGGGTGGTGTGGTGTGGTGTGTGGAGTGTGGGTGGTGGTGTGGTATTGTGTGTGTGTGAGTGTGCATGTGCGTGTGGCCAATCTAATCCGACTTGAGAAATGCGATGGTGCTTCGACTGTTTTCCAAATCGTTGCAGATGGAGCATGCAAAACAAAAGTTACTGCTCTTGCAAATCGGATAAATTGTTCATATCATTTTCTTTATGAAGGGGGAGGTGGGTGGGAAGGTAAAGTGTTATACCACATGTAATGACATTTCAGAAACAGAAAACTGAAAGCTTGCCTTTACACGTGTTCACGTGAACATACATTTAGGAACATTTTCTATTATTCTTTTATGTCGAGGATAATGAAATAAGCACTTACACGCTTTTTTGCATCCAGTTTTTGTAAATTTTGTCATCTTTTCCCACCGGCACATAATGGCCTACTCTTACGAAAAGCGGAAAAGGAATTAACGTGTGCGCAAGATGGTCTGCGTGCGTTCGCACACGGGGCCTCGGTTTATAGTCTCATCCGAAGGACGTTTGGGGAGAGTGGAGTCTGCACTGATGTTAACAGAAACAAGATATTCGTGAAGTTGGAATGCAGCTACCTAAACGACGGCCAAGAAATGATGGCATACGCAAACATGTCACCACCCCAAAGCTCTGGCCGAGGAACAAGACAAGAAAACAAAACAAGACAAAACGTTGGCATATTCTAAATGTTTCGTTGTGCTGTAAGCGATAGGCGACGTCCAATTTTGTCACAGAGAGAGAGAGAGAGAGAGAGAGAGAGAGAGAGAGAGAGAGAGAGAGAGAGAGAGAGAGAGAGAGACAGACAGACAGACAGACAGACAGACAGACAGACAGAGTGACAGAGAAACACAAGAGACCAAGTGACAGATATACAGTCAGACAGACAGACAGACAGACAGACAGAAAGGCAGTCAGACACAGAGTGACAGAGAGACAGTGACAGATAGACAGTCAGTCAGACAGACGGACAGACAGACAGACGCAGAGTGACAGAGAGACAGACAGACAGATAGACAGACAGACAGACAGACAGACAGACAGACAGACAGACAGACAGACAGACAGTCAGACAGACAGACAGACAGAAAGACACAGAGTGACAGAGAGACAGTGACAGATAGACAGTCAGTCAGTCAGACAGACAGACAGACAGACAGACAGACAGACAGACAGACGGACAGACAGACGCAGAGTGACAGAGAGACAGACAGACAGATAGTCAGACAGATAGTCAGACAGATAGACAGACAGACAGACAGACAGACAGACAGAGAAAACAGCTGTGAACAACAAAAAGTCCATGGTGTACAGATCATTGACGACATGCTGTTTGCTATTGGCGGCTTCAATGGCGTCACCACCATCTTCAACGTGGAGTGCTATGACATCAACGCGGATGAGTGGTGAGTAGTGATGACGTCAGTGTCGAGTAGTGATGACGTCAGTGTCGAGTAGTGATGACGTCAGTGTCGAGTAGTGATGACGTCAGTGTCGAGTAGTGGTGACGTCAATGGTGAGTAGTGATGACGTCATAGTGGCGAGTAGACGTCACAGCGGCGAGTAGTGATGACGTCATAGTGTCATGGTGAACGTCAGTGGTGAGGATGGCGTCATAGTGGTGAGTAGTGATGACGTTTTAGTGGTGAGTAGTGATGACGTCATACGAGGTCGTCACTCCCCCCCCCCCCTACTTTCAGCTGCTATCCATCCCATCCCAGCTCAGCAGGGGTCAGCAGGGGTCAGCTGGTGCTGATTACATACAGCAGGAACTGACCACGCTTGGACTTGGTTCATGGAAGGTGTGTGCTAAACTTAGCTCTCCTGACTAAGTCAGTGGCGTTGCATTTTGGCGCTGTGGATCCGCTGCTTCCATGAGTTGATTTGAATTGAACGAATTTTATTTAAAGACGGTTATAGCGTAAGCAGACATGCTTTTCTTTTTTTTAATACAACCAGCCCTCTCGGCAAAAATAACACAAAAAAACCCAACACCCCTAGCCCTGCCCCCCCCTCCCCCTCTCAATCAAACAACATAATTTTTTTCCAAGAACAGTCCAGCGGTTAATGCAAGGATACTGGGCAAAGCCTGCAGCTGAGGGTGACAGACGCGTGTCTCTTGGCATACACATACTTTGGACTCTCCTCTCCAATACTGGCATGGGAAACACCATCTGTTCGCCTCCACCCCCCTACCCCGTTTGATTTCGTATCAACCGTGACAGATGTAAACCTTCCCCTAAATTACCCTTGCACTTCCTTCCTCTGTTTAAACCCTCCTCCCCTTTTATAGAATACCACTTCGACAATCTACCCCTGAATATCTCTTCCCTCCCAACTTACCCTCCCTACTCATCCCCACCCCTTCAATCCCCCCCCCCCTCGTCCCACTTACCCCTCCCTTACCATTCCCCCTCCCACTTGCCATTTCCCCTCCTCTCACACTTCCCCCTCCACTCTTCCCCCCCCCAAACTTACCCTTCCCTCCAAATCCCCCACCCTTTCGCCTCCTCCCCCCCCCCACTTCCCCCTCCCCTTCCCCCCCCACCCTTCCCCCTCCCATCCCCCCCACTTACCCTTCCCCCTCCCATCCCCCCCCCCAACTTACCCTCCCCCCCTCCAATCCCCCCACTTACCCTTCCCATCCCCCCACCCTTCCACCCCCCCTACCCTCCAATCCCCCACTTACCCTTCCCCCTCCCATCCCCCCACTTACCCTTCCCCTCCCCCCACCCTTCCCCCCTCCAATCCCCCCCCCCCCAACTTACCCTTTCCCTCCCCCCTCTTAACCTTCCCCCCCACCCCCCCTGCAATCCCCCCCCCCCCCCACTTGCCCTTTCCCCTCCAATCCCCTCTCCCCAACTTACCCTTCCCCCTCCAATCCCCCCTCACCCTTCCGTCCTCCAACCTACCCATCTTTTTCTCTATCCCCTCATCTGTACATTTAAAAGTAAACAATAAAACACCCCCCAGTACAAACATGGGAAGAAAGACAACACATCTCCTCCAAAGATCGGAGGATTAGAAGTTAGGGTTTGATCCCTGTTTGGATCACAAATTCCTAAGTCACAGCTAAAGCTGCTGCTTTTACGCTTTTACAACGTATTAATAAACTAACAATTCCAACTTTTAAAGGCGTCTTTTCCTATATCTGTTCAGAAATCAAGAAGAAAGCATATTCTAAATCATTCAGTTTTGCCATGTCCTGTTTCATACAGGTAAACAGAACAGCCTACTATTTTATGTAAAAAATTGCAGCTTCATTTCCATCAGATGCAAACTTTTATCTGGACTTCTGAGTGATTTCAAGCAATAAAAAAGGAATGTAACTGTTTATGATAGCCTGTGAAGGGGAGGTAATATTTACATAAAACAGAATGCAAGTTTTCTCACGCGTATAGAATATATAAAAAACTCTAAATACAGTCGAGGAACGTTCATATGCAGCATAACTTAAGGCACGTAAAACAGCTTACAGCTTGAAGAGAGTTGTCACTGGAAAATCTGTTATCTTAAATTTGAAGAGACAATTGTTATACTAAATATTGAAACCTTAAATTAATGAGGTGACAGTTCTATTATGACCGTTGTGGTCGTAGGGCTATAAACAACAATAACATCATCATTATCATAATGATGGTGATGATGATGGGAGGGGGAGGGAGGATAGCAAGGGGGAGGGGGATGAGGGGACAGGTAGGGGAGGAGGAGGATAGGTAGGGAGGATAGGGAGAAGGGGATGGAGTAGGGGGGAGGGGGACAGGTAGGGGTAGGGAGGGGAGGGGTATGGAATAGGGGAGGGGGGTAGAGGGAGAGGTGAAAGAGGAGTGGTGGAGGGTGTGAGGATTCAAACCTGGGACTGAGTGGTGACAATGTTCACTTTCAGTGTCTTAAAACAGGAATATTGTGTTCAGAATGTTTTGTTTACACTAAGTCACTTTTGCAACAATGTACAAAGCAAATTCTAACAAGCAAACATGAAATAATTTTTAAAAAACCCAACAAAAAAATTATAGCGCTATATCTTGTAAATATAAATTAAAAAATCTAAGCGCTTGTATTCAATCTACTCCTTCACATGCAACACCAGCAATAATTAACAGTTTTTACAAATTCACACACACACACACACACACACACACACAGGTTATACACTTTGGCAGGGTGAAGGGAATTTTGGCCATTGAAAGGAAAGCAAAACACAACAAATTATAACAAGCAACAATGAAATGAAATGAGCACGCCACCACAACTGAGGAGTGACACAATTGTTCTAGTCTATTTTCCTCTGCCTGTCAGTATAAATAGCATCCCCACTTCTGGACATTCTGTGCCAGGAATTCCCTCTTTTTAAAAAAAAATCCCTGCCTTGTTTCTTTTCTTGCTATCACCTCCTTCTTGTCTGTTTTCTGCCTTCTTGGTCCATTTTTCTGCCTTTTAAAATTTTTTAAAATTTACCCCAGAAAGACTTTAAAGATAACATTTCTCTCCCATGCCAAAGTCGGATGTGCTGGGCCTGACTTGTCAGGCGTTTAACAGCAGTGTAAACCATTTTCGCTTTTATGAGTGACAACCGTTGCTGCTTTAGCATTCGAAGAAGAAGACGAAGTTTTAATCCATTTTCGTTTATTTAGTTTGCATGTATAAGTGTTTCGCTTTTAGAGTGGCATTTTGTAAGGAAATTTGCAAGTGACCACTGTCTTCAAGCTGCGAATTCTTTAACATGCATATGAACCTTGTTGACTTGTGTTTAGATTTGCAAACACGCTGTGTGTGCTAGTTTGTGTCAAATTACTTCCCCTTCACAGGCTTTCTTAAATAATACAAACAAATCTGGAACAATTACATCCCCTTTTATTGTTTGAAGTTGCTTAGTAGTCCAGATAAAAGCTTCCATCACATGGAAATGAAGCAACAATTTTTATATGAAATTGTAGAAATTGCTGTTTACCTGTCAGGAACAAGTACAGGGTGAAAGTAAATGTTTGAAGACATCACTTTAAAAAAATTTCCAAACTGTTATAGAAAAAGACCTTTAAAATATGAGAATTGTTAGTATAATAGTAGGTTGTAAAACTAGGACAGCAACAGTTTTAGCTGTGAGTTAGGAATGTGTGATCCTTACGAGGATCACCCCCCCTAACTTCTAATCCTCCGATCTTTGGAGGAGATGTGTTGTCTATCTTCCATTGTTTGTGGATATGCAGGGGGAGGTAGAGGGAGGAGGACAGGGGGGAGGTAAGGGAGGAGGACAGGGGGAAGGAGAGTAGGGGAGGACAGGGGGGGGAAGGAGAGGAGGGGGAAGGAGAGGAGGGGGGAAGGAGAGAGGAAGAAGGGGGACAGGGGGAGGAGGTGGAGGGGAAAGGGGGACAGGGAGGTGAATGGGTGGGGGGGGGGAGAGGTAGGGGGGGACAGGTAGGGGGGGGGAGGAGAATGGGGGACAGGGGGGGGGAGGGGGACAGGTAGGGGTGGAGGGGAACGGGGGACAGGGAGGGTGGGGTGGAGGGGGGGGGTAGGGGGACAGGTAGGTGGGGACGAGTGGGGTGGGGGGCAGGAGAGGGTGACAGGGTGGGGGGACAGGTAGGGGGGACAGGTAGGGTGGAGGGGAACGGGTGGGGGGAGGAGGTAGGGGGTACAGGTAGGGGGTACAGGTAGGGGGGGGGGAGGAGGTAGGGGGGACAGGTGGAGGGGGACGGGTGGGGGGTGGGGACAGGTAGAAAGGGGGACAGGTAGGGGTGGAGGGGGTGGGGGGGCAGGTGGAGGGGACAGGGGTGGGGGGACAGGTAGGGGGAGGAGGAAGGGGGGACAGGTAGGGGGAGGAGGAAGGGGGGACAGGTAGAGGTGGAGGTGGAGAGGTAGGGGGACAGGGAGGGGTGGAGAGGTAGGGGTGGAGAGGTGGGGGACAGGGAAGGGGGGAGGGAGGAGGAAAAAAAATCAAACCATCCAAAATATAAAAGACATAACTAAGCATACAACTTTGTATTTTACTAAACGAGTCTCTTTTCCTGTATCAAAATTTTATATATTTATATTCATCACGCATTCACTGTATTCATCGTGAACGGGGGGGTGGGGGGTGGGGGGGGGGTTGTGTCGCCAAGGTACGACGCCACAGACATGAGCCTGTACCGGAGCGCCCTCAGCGCCTGTGTGGTTCGAGGACTGCCCAACGTGCAGGACTACGTGTACAAACCGCCCGTGAAAGAAGAGCGATCCACCACCCCCACCCAATGCACCACCACCGCCACCTCCACCACCGCCACTGCCGCCGCCGCCGCTGCTGCTGCCGCCGCTGCTGCTGCCGCAGCCTCCAGCCCTACCGATGCTGAGTGAAGTTTTTTTGAGGTTGAGGTTGAGGGTGAGGTTGAGGTTGGGAGTGTTTGGAGTGACGTTCTTGAGGTCTGACCCCCCTCTCAACCCTCACCTCCCCCTTTTTTGTGTCAGGAGAACACTCTTCCTTTTGGGTTTAGCTGGGGCCTCTTTCTCTCTCTGTGTGTTTCTGTTCTGTCTCTCTGTGTGTGTCTATCTCTCTCTCTTGTTCTCTGTCTGTCTCTCTCTCTCTCTTCTTCTCTCTGTATATCTCTCTCTTTCTGTTGTCTCTGTCTGTCTTCTTCTCTCTCTGCCTGTCTCTCTCTCTCCCCCCTATCCTTCCACATTCACCCCTCTCCTACCCCTTTCCCCCAAACTTCTCCCCTACCCCCCACTACCCCTCCTCCCCAACCTCCCCCCTTTCCTCCCCTATCCCCCCCAACCCCCATACCCCTTTTCCTCCCTCCCCCTCCCTCTCCCCACCCTCTGTCCATCCCTGACTGGTTTCTGGAGATATTCCATTCCCTCTTCTGCAACTTATTATTTTTTTGGGGGGGGGGGGGGGGGGGGCAAGGGTGACACCCCCAACTTTTGTTACTCCCAAACTTCATCTTTTTGATATTCCCGAAGTCGGAATACGGCTACCTTAACAGTGGGTATGTAGGGTGCCATACGTAAAAAAACACCAAAATCTCACCATTTGGTGATTTTCAGAACTTTAGTCAAATAACGAAAATGATAAAAAATAACCAAACTTGTTAATAACAGTCGAGTCCACCTCGTTCATCCCTCTTCTGTATTCCCGAATATTCTTACCCTCTTTTCACCCTGCTCCTCCTTTTGTGGAGTTTATGGGGCGGTGCCTCCTTCACTCTGTCCTGCACTGTCTGCTTGATGCTTCACTCTGTTGCACCTTGGTCCGTTTCTTTTTAGTTCACGATTTCGCGCTTCCATTATCAACCCACTCCCCCACACCCCCATCCTCCCTTTCTCTTGATAAGTTTCTGTTTGTATACCACGCTCCCCTCACTGTGTGTTAATCGTTAAACCCTTCCCCCCCCCCCCCCCACCAAAAAACCCCCACACCAACCCCCCAAAAAAACCCCCAACAACAACAACACCCCAACCAACCAAACAACAACCCCCCCAAATCCCCACCAAAACAAAACCAAAAGAACCTGACACCTCATTCCTGCGCCATTGTCAGTTTTTATCTATGGTAGATGATAAACCACTCCCTGTACCCCCCCCCCCCCCCCCCCTAAAGTTGTTCTTAATGATACCCCATTTCCTGAATGAATTTCTGTTAATGATACCCCTCGATTATATAATCAGTTTCTGTTAATGATACCCCACTTCTATAATCAGTTTCTGTTAATGATACCTCACTTCTATAATCAGTTTCTGTTAATGATACCCCACTTTTATAATCAGTTTCGGTTAATGATACCTCACTTCTATAATCAGTTTCTGTTAATGATACCCCACTTCTATAATCAGTTTCTGTTAATGATACCTCACTTCTATAATCAGTTTCTGTTAATGATACCCCACTTCCTCTTTCTGTTAATGGTACCCACTGCCTCTTTCTGTTAATGATACCCCACTTCCAGTTTCTGCTAATGATACCCCACTTCCAGTTTCTGTTAATAATACCCCACTTCCTCTTTCTGTTGATGGTACCCCACTTCCTCTTCCTGTTAATGGTCCCCCACTTCCAGTTTCTGTTAATAATACCCCACTTCCTCTTTCTGTTAATGGTACCCCACTTCCTCTTTCTGTTAATGGTACCCCACTTCCTCTTTCTGTTAATGGTACCCCACTTCCTCTTCCTGTTAATGGTCCCCCACTTCCTCTTTCTGTTAATGGTACCCCACTTCCTCTTTCTGTTAATGGTACCCCATTTCCTCTTTCTGTTAATGATACCCCACTTCCTCTTTCTATTAATGATACCCCACTTCCTCTTTCTGTTAATGGTACCCCACTTCCTCTTTCTGTTAATGGTACCCCACTTCCTCTTTCTGTTAATGGTACCCCACTTCCTCTTTCTGTTAATGGTACCCCACTTCCTCTTTCTGTTAATGATACCCCACTTCCTCTTTCTGTTAATGGTACCCCGGTTATATAATCAGTTTCTGTTAATGGTACCCCACTTCCTCTTTCTGTTAATGATACCCCACTTCCTCTTTCTATTAATGATACCCCACTTCCTCTTTCTGTTAATGGTACCCCACTTCACTTATCCTCATAGATTTTATATCAACGGTGCATCATTCTGACCTCACTGTTTTTATTGGAAGCTCTTGCCTGCATAAACTGCTGCCCCTAAGTTCACTTTATCACTCTCCCTCCCCCTTCTTGTTATCAGCATTGTGTTCTACTTTACACCGTCTTGTGTTTGTGTTGTGTTGTGTGGCATTGTATTGTACAATCTTGCATTGCATTATATTGCACTGTACTGGGTTTTTGTACTGTATCACATCGCTTTGTACATATCACATGTACTTCATCGCTTTGGCGATACACACAGCTATATATACCCAATCATATTTCGTTCATAGATATTCCCTCTCCTGTTCCTCCTCCCAATCCCTCCTACACACCTTAGAGTCCCCTATGATCTATGTGCCCCCCCTCTCTCTCTCTCTCTCTCTCTCTCTCTCTCTCTCTCTCTCTCTCTCTCTCTCTCTCTCTCAGAGAATGGTCAATATTATAACTCCACTGTCTCCATCGCCGCTGTCATCGGTAGGAGCTCCACGCAATGCCACCACCAGGGTTCACCATCTCTCTCTGTGTCTCTGCTGAGTTCTACTACCATCTCCTGTAGCCCTCCCCCCAGACCACTGATCTCAGTGATGTGATGTTGGCAATGTAGGATGTTGGTGGTCAGCCCCTTTTTTCAGTCTACCCTCAGTATTACAGTTGAACGATTGTGGTCTATACAGTCATTAAGAATGCAGTGAGCGTTGCAAGTGAACGAGTCATTGTCTGTATGCTTCGGAAGAATGTCAGTCAGTATTGAAGATGAACTTACTATCATCCTTTTTTTCACAAATTTATGCAGAAAACCCGTAACAACTGAAAGAGAACAAATCATCATTGAAGGAAGCTATTTCTGTACGTCAATTAAAAAGAATGACACACAAACAATCCCTTAAGAAAACACCAGT
>CM054139.1:1211342-1214508 GCA_028751875.1 Rapana venosa | reverse complement strand
GATGGTGTGGGATGCTTTTGTTATGTAATGTGTGTTCGTGATTGGCTTAAGCATTTAGTGTTAGATGTGAATAATGATGGTGTGTGATGCTTTTGTTATGTAATGTCTGTTCGTGACTGGCTTCAGCATTTAGTGTTAGATGTGAATATCGTTTGTGATGCTTTTGTTATGTAATGTTTGTTCGTGATTGGCTTCAGCATTTAGTGTTAGATGTGAATAATGATGGTGTGTGATGTTTTTGTTAAGTAATGTTTGTTCGTGACTGGCTTCAGCATTTAGTGTTAGATGTGAATATCGTTTGTGATGCTTTTGTAATGTAATGTGTGTTCGTGGCTCGCTTCAGTTTTTAGGGTTAGATGTGAATATGGTGTGTGATGCTTTCGTTATGTAATTCTTCAACGAGCATGGTGATGGCCTTTGAAGACCTGTAGTCTGCTGTCCTGTGTTATGAATTCAATCTCTGTGGCAAAGACCACATTTTTTTCACAAGTAATTTATGTGCAGATTTGCCAGTGCCGTACTGATTTGTATGTGTACTCGTTTTAAAAATATGTGTTTGCGCACACACCCATGTTGTACATGCATGCATACGCACGCAGGCAAGCAGGCAGCAGGCACGTACGTATATCTGCCTGAAGTTTTGTACACACAGCCATATTAGAAATCTTGAACTTAATCCGAGTCGTTAGTGCTTTCTAAAAACATCCATCATATTATCTGATACTTCGCCCTTTCATTACATTATGTAAGCAGTCGACGATCTACTGAACGCATTTCTTATAAAATGTTGTGGAGAGTATATGGAATGGTTCATAGACAAATTGTAGAACACGTTCAGAAACCCCCGTAAACTAGAATGAAACAATTGCACACAGCAAATTGTAAATGATGTGTGTGTATGGGAGGGGGGGTGTGGGGGGGGGGGGGGGGGGGGTAGGTGTGTGTGTGTGTGTGTGTATGTGTGGTGTCTGTTGTTAATGTGTTGTTTGCCTGGGGTTCATAGGGATAAAAGCTTTATGTGATCATTTTTCCATGCTTGTTTGGATCTTTTGATATCTGTACGACTGTCCATCCACCTATCTTTCTGGTGATCTCTCTCTCTCTCTCTCTCTCTCTCTCTCTCTCTCCTCTCTCTCTCTCTCTCTGTCTTTCTCTCTGTGTGTGGTCTCTGTCTCTGTCCGTCTCTAATTGTCTGTTCTCTCTCTCTGTCTGTTCTCTCTCTCTCTCTGGTCTTTGTCTCTGTCCGTCTCTACTTGTCTATCTCTCTCTGTCTCTCTCTGTCTCTCGCTCTCTCTCGCTCTATCGCTCTCGCCTCTCTCTCTCTCTCTCTCTCTCTCTCTCTCTCTCTCTCTCTCTCTCTCTCTCTCTCTCTCTCTCTCTCTCTCTCTCTCATCTCTTCTCTTTCTCTGATTCTCTGATTCTGTCGCCTTCTGTCTTCCCTCCTTCTTCTCTCTCTCTCTCTCTCTCTCCTCTCTCTCTCTCTCTCTCTCTCTCTCTCTCTCTCTCTCTCTCTCTCTCTCTTCTCTCTCTCTCTGTCTGTCTGTCTGTCTGTCTGTCTGTCCCCCCCCCCCTCTCTCTCTCTCATTCTTTTCTTATTTCTCGCCTTTTTTCTTGTGGCACCTGTTGTCTACCTCATCACGCTGTTTTCACTGTCTGTTATCTGTCTGTGATACCTGGCTTGCTACCTGTCAGTCGCTGGAGTGGTGGGTATCAATTCCTTGGTATGACTTTTTTCTTTTGGAGTACAGAAAAATATAGACACCAGTTGTTGATGGTTGATATCGTATGATATCAATCATCCCAATATTCTAGCTCAATTCCCCCTCCCTCCCCTCCTACCCCCCTCCTCCCCCCACTCTCTCTCCTCAACAGCTCTTCCTTTAACCCATCCCTGTGAAAATACTGGCAGGGGCATGGTTGTCAGTGTAATTATAGTTGCACGTACACACACACACACACACGCGCGTGCGTGCACGCATCCATGCATGCATGCACGCACGCGCGCGCGCGCGCGCGCCCACACACACTCACACATGCACACAGATGCGCGCTGTTGTGTACATAGATCAGCGCACACACACAACACACACACACACACAGATGTGCGCAGGTGCATACATGGATCAGCACACACACACACAAACACACACACAACACACACACACAAAACACACACACACACACACAGATATGCGCAGGTGCATACATGGATCAACACACACACACACACACACACACACACACACACACACACACACACACACAGATGATGAAAAAAAGCAAATGCATTGCTTATTCAATGTACCATCTGGAAATAAAAAATTTGACTTGACTTTAAATTTGAAATGTGCGCAGGCGCATACATAGATCAGCACACACACACACACACACACACACACACACTTCACTCATCAATCGCCAAGCCCTAAAAACACCTTCCCTGAAAGCTGTATCATCAAAGAAGAACACAGCCGACAGTTTTCCTTTAAAGTGATGGTGCCTTGCCACACAACGTCTGGTCCATGTCCAGCTTTTCAAACAGCCCGTAGTTACACTGTCAGTGGCTTTCTGTGGGTTGTTGTGTTTTTTTTACCAACATGGGATCTTATCCATCATACCTTGTTTCAGCGATGCGCCGATACTTTCAACTGAGGAGGATGAAACGGACATACAGCAGTCAGGGTGTTGTGCTTTGCGTTTTGCGGTGGCTTTTTTTTTTTCACTTTCAGTGGGTTCTTTTTTACATTACTATCACATGGTAATAATAATAATAATAATAACAATGATAATATTATTATTATAATATATGGAATTTATAAAGCGCAAGAAGAAGAAGAACAAGAAGAGGAGGAGGAGGAGCAAGAAGAAGATCAAGAAGAAGAACAAGAATTAATGGAATTTATACAGCGCTAGGGGACGGGATAGCTCAGTGGTCGGAGCACTCGCTTTCCCCCAGCCAAGTTAAGCAGCGTCGAGCGTGGTTACCAGTTGGATGGGTGACGTTTGCGCGCCTTGGCTTCAGTACAGTTCCCCCAGTTCACCCAGCTGTAAATGGGTACCTGCCCTCTTTAGGGTCAGGGAAGGTAAAGCAGCGAGGGAGAGGAGATGGGCGCCGCCTCAATATGCTGGCCCCAGAGAAGTGAGGTCTCCGACGCCTCGCTCCCCT
>CM054139.1:1198842-1206342 GCA_028751875.1 Rapana venosa | reverse complement strand
TTATTGCGAGACTGTATAAGTATTGGGTTATTATTATTAAGATGTATCCCTAACGGGCGGGGACTGGATGTAAAAAAGCACATGTGTGCTTATTCATTATCCTCGAAATAAAAGAATTTGTCATTGTCATTGTCAATTTGTCATTGTCTCTCTCTCTCTCTCTCTCTCTCTCTCTCTTCTCTCTCTCTCTCTCTCTCTCCTCTCTCTCTCTCTCTATCTATCTATCTATCTATCTATCTATCTATCTATCTTTTTGGATGAGACTCTAAACCGAAGTCCTATGTGCGAACGAACGCAGAACATCTTGCGCATGCTCCGCTTTTCGGAAGAGTAGACCATTGTGTGCCGGTGGGAACGGATGACAACATTTACAAAACTGCATGCACACGGGGAATGGATGTTTAAAAAAAAACCCACATGAGTGCTTATTCCATTATCCTAGAAATAAAAAGAGTGAATAAAAAAATAATTCATTCTTTCTTTATTTAACCTTCCATTTTTCTTTCTATCAGTCTTTTCATCTTTTTCTCTTTCTTTCTTCTTTCCTAGCTTGTCACAGGTGTTCTCTGTCTCACCTTATCTTCCTCACTGTCTATAACAATAATAATAATAACAACAATAAATCATTTTGACAGTATACTTTCTGTTCTAGGCCCGAGATATTTCTATCGGTTACATGACATCACTTTCGGGGGGGCTGCGGGGGGAAAACCGATGCCATTTGCTGATGATTGATGCCGTAGAGTGATAGATCAGTTAACAGCTGCACAGGGTTGTAACACACATACACCCACCGCCGTCAAATACCAGACAGGCAGACTGAGGGACAGCCTCGCGTGCGTGCGCGCGCACACTACTCCTCTCTCTCTCTCTCTCTCCTCTCTCTACTCTCTCTCTCTCTCCTCTCTCTCTCTCTCCCCCTTCCCCTCCTCTCTCTCTCTCTTTTTCTCTCTTCTCTCTCTCTCACTCACAAAACACACACACACACACACATACAACACACACACACACACACACACACACACACACACACACACCACACACACACACCCCACACACACACAGAGTTATGTCCTTCGGATGAGATTATAAACCGAGGTCCCGTGTGCGAACGCATACAGAACATCTTGCGCACACGTTAAATCCTGTTCCGCTTTTCGGAAGGGTAGGCCATTGTGTGCCGGTGGGAACGGATGACAACATTTTCAAAACTGCATACACACGGGGACTGGATGCAAAAAAGCACATGAGGGCTGATTCCTTTATCCTCAATATAAAAGAAAGAAAGAAAGAATAATTATTATGTCTTGACTAGTTAAGCTGTGTTAACTTAATAATTATTATGTCTTGACTAGTTAAACTGTGTTAACGTTTTAGAGACGAGCAAAGCCAACGTTTGTTGTCAGTGATGGTTCCAGACACTGTTTCATTCATCCCAGGCCTTTGGAAATCCTCCGTGGAGATGCTACAGGCCTGTCAGTATAAATAGCATCCCCACTCTCTGGACACTCTGTGCTGAGAATTCCCTCTTTTCTGTCCCTCTCTTTGTTCCCTGCCTTGTTCCTTTTCTTCCTGGTATCTCCTTCTTGTCTACTTTCTGCCTGCTTGGCCCATTCTCCTGTCTTTTTTCCCCAGAAAAATTTAAAAGAGAACCATTTTCTCCCATGTCGACGTAGGATGTGCTGGGCCTGACTTGTTAGGCGGTTAACGGCAGCTCAACGCATTGTCGTTCATATGACGGACAACAACAGTTGCTGTCTGAGCATTCAGCAACAAAGAGGAAGAAAAGCCTCAACTTGCATTTTGTAGCATGTTCCTCCCATAAGTGATTTGAGTACCAACTTGTTACTACCACACTGCTAGTTTTCAACCCAAGGGGCAAAACACACAAACACACCTGTCACAGCCTTTATGAATTGAACTGAATTATATACCACTTTCAGTCACCGTAGATTTCTCTGCGTGAAAATTCGGGCTGTTCTCCCCCGAGGGAAGAGCGTGTCGCCACAAGAACAGCGCCACCCTTTTTTTAAAAATCTTATTTTCCTGTTTGCAGATGCATTTGTTTCCCTGTCAGAGTGGCTTTTTTTTTTTTACAGAATTGTTGCCAAGGACAACTCTCTTGCTGCCGTAGGTTCTTTTACGCGCGCTGAATGCATGTTATACACACAGGGCCTCGATGTATCGTCTATTCCGAAAGACTAGCACCCAGACCACCAGCTACAGTGGATGAGGGGAAAGTGCGGGCACAAAATGAAGAAGAGTTAGAAGTGATGAGGGGTGGGTGAGTACATGAGTGGGCTGAGTGCTTGGAAACCAAGAAATGGAGAAAGAGAGAGAGAGAGAGAGAGAGAGAGAGAGAGAGAGAGAGAGAGAGAGAGAGAGAGAGAGAGAGAGAGAAGGTGGAGGGAGGGGGGTGTGGGGGAGCACGGAAGCCATTAACAACCACGCACGCACGTAGATTTCAGGGTGGGTGATGACGCTTGTTCTCACAACCCATCCCACGTATCACGGAGTCAGTCGTTCAGTTCTTTGCAGTCTTCTGGTCTGTCTGTCTGGCATTAAGGATGGTTGGTTTCACATGTTATGGCGAGGATGCCATCTGGTATCTTTTTTATGTCTGTTTTTTAATAATAATATAATAATAATAATGTATGAATTTATAAACGCGAATCTTGAAAAGCAACAAATAAAAAGCGCCATTTCCATCTGTTTTTTTTTTGTTTTTTTTTCTTTTTTTTGTTCCCCCCTCCTCCCCCTTTCCCCCCCCCCCCCCCCTCTCCCCTCTCCTTTTTGTCTCCTCTTCTCTGCTGCTCTCTCTCTGTCTCTCTGTCTCTTTCCTCTCTGCTGCCCGTCCCTCCCCTCTCCTTTCTCTCTTCTCTGTCTGTCTCTGTCTGTGCTGCCCTCCTCCTTCTCTCTCCTGTTGTCCCTCTCCCCTTTTTTCTTTCTCTCTCTCTCTCTTCCCCTCCTCCCCTCTCTCTCCCCCTCTCTTTCTTTCCCTCTCTCCCCTCTCTCTCTCTGCTCTCTGTCTCTCTGTCCACGTCCTGCCCCCTCTGTCTGTCTCTTCTCTCTCTCTCTCTCTCTTTCTTCTCTCTGTCCCGTCTCCTGTCTCCCCCTTCTTCTCCCCTTTTCTCTCCTCTCCTCCCCCTCCCCCTCCTCTCTCTCTCCTTTCTTCTCTCTCTTCTCCTCTCTTCTCTCTCTCCCCCGTCTCCTGTCCACGTCTCTGTCTCTCTTCTGTCTCTTCTGTCTCTCTCCTCCCTCTCCTCTCTTTCTCCCTCTGCCCCCACGTCTCGTCTCTCTGCGTCTGTCTCTCTCTCTCTCTCTCCTTTCTCCTCTCTGTCCACGTCTCTGTCTCTCTGTCTGTCTCTGTCTCTTCTCTCTCTCGTCCACCCCCTCTGTCTCTCTGTCTGTCCGTCTCTCTCCCCTCTCTCTCCTCTCTCTCTCTCCTTTCTCTCTCCCCTGTCCACGTCCTGTCTCTCTGTCTGCTCTGCTCTCTCTTTTTCTCTCTCTCTGTCCACGTCCGTCTCTCTGTTTGCCCTTTGTCTCTCTTCTTCTCTCTCTCTCCTTCCTCTTCTCTCTCTCCCCTCCTCTCTCTCTCTCTAGTTTTCTTTCTTTCTTTCTTCCTTTGTTTTTTTTGGGGGGACGGGTAGCCTGGTGTTAGATGGGGTTTTCGTGACTCTGACCGGGTTTGAATCTCTTTCAAGAGGGGTTTTTTTCTCTGTTTTAACATCAGGCCGACCCCCCCTCCCTAAAAGCCTTCGATGAGACTTATAAACCCGGGGCCCCGTGTGCAACGCAAGCAGAACGATACAAAATTTGAAAAAAAAAACGCAACCAGGGGGACAATAAAAAAGCACAGAGTGTTTTTTTTCCATTATCTTCGAAGTAAAAGAATAAATAAATATAAAAAAAAATAATAAATCTTTCTTGTTTCTTGGTTTTTTCGGACCCCATCCCACCCCCTTTTCCCTCTACCTCATCCTTTTTTTCTGTGCTGTCTGTCGTAAATCACGGACTCATTTTCTTCCTGCTTTTCGTTGAGATAGTCTTACCAGTCACATGGTCTGATTTCCCGGGGGGCATAAAAAAATCGAGGGCAGTTGTTAGATTGATATTGTAATGTTTTGTATAGCAGCTGTTTTTTTTTCCTCAACCCCCCCCCCCCCCCCCCCCCCCCCCTCTCCCCATCCCCAGTCGCCATCTTCTCTTGTTCCTCTTAAATCCCGTCTCTGTGAAAGTCACACAGGGCGGAGGCATTCCGATAATTCCCACTCCCCACATGTGCATGCACAACGTGGTTCAACTCTCTCTCACACACACAAAAGCGCGCGTGCATACAGACCCAAAACAGCGCGCGCGCGCGCACGCATACCACACACCAGTACAACGGTTCAATTTTTTCCCTTTTTAAAGTTCAAGTTATATAAATTTTCAAATTTTTTAATTTTTATTATTATCATTATTTTGCTATTGTTTTTTTAAATTATTATTTTTTACTATAATATTTTATTAATCTTTCATCATCATCATTATCAGCCCACACCCCCCAACACCCCAACCCCCCCCCCCCCCCCCCCTCGTAAAAAAAAAAAAAAAGCGGGATACAGAACTCAATCCAGTGACTTTTTATATGCCCCGCCCACCACAAGGCCTGCATCAGAGCTACTGTCGCCTTTCAGACGCAATCCGGGGAAAACCGTGCAACAAAATAGCCATTTAAAAAAAGGCCACAGCCAAATCTTCTGCGTTGCCTGGGTCAACACCCACCCAAATCTACTTTTCGGTCAACTCAGGGAACGGTCTCCCCAAGGTGGGGGATCATTATGAAAAAAACAACATGGTAAAAATCCATACCCCCATCCTTCAACCCAAGAAACCTTTTTTTTTAATAGAGAACGGCCGTGTTTTAAAGGAACCGGTAAAAATGCTCGATTCTCTTAAAAGGGGATGTCTGTCCACCTGTCTGTCTGCCTGTCTGCTGCCTTCTTTTTACCTGCTGTCTGTCAGCCTGCCTACGCCCCGTCTTCTGTCGTCTACCGTCTTTTTGTCTCCTGCCCGCCTTCCTGCCCCCCACTTATGTTTGACTGTAATTTCTCTCTATGTCCCCCCTCTCTCTCTCTCCCCCTCCTCTCTCTCTCTCTCTCTTCTCTCTCCTTTTCTCTCTATCTCTCCTCTCTCTCCATCCTCTTCTTCTCCTCTCCTGCCCTCTTTCTTTCATCTATCTTTCTCATGTTTCCTTTCGTTTTCTCAAGAATCACACCCAGCCCCTTTTTTTCCCCCTCCCTCTCCCCTTTCCACCCCTTCCCCCCTCTTTTTTTTTTTTTTCTTTTCCCTCTTTTCTTTCCTAACCCTTTTCTGTCCTCCCTCCAAATTTTTTTTTTGGGGGGGGGGGGGGGGGGGGGGGGGGGGGGGGGGGGGGGGGGGGGGGGGGGGGGGGGGGGGGGGGGGGGGGGGGGGGGGGGGGGGGGGGGGGGGGGGGGGGGTTTTTTGGGGGGGGGGGGGGGGGGGGGGGGGGGGGGGGGGGGGGGGGGGGGGGGGGGGGGGGGGGGGGGGGGGGGGGGGGGGGGGGGGGGGGGGGGTGGGGGGGGGGGGGGGGGGGGGTGGGGGGGGGGGGGGGGTGGGGGGGGGGGGGGGAGGGGGGGGGGGGGGGGGGGGGGGGGGGGGGGGGGGGGGGGGGGGGGGGGGGGGGGGGGGGGGGTGGGGGGGGGGGGGGGGGGGGGGGGGGGGGGGGGGGGGGGGGGGGGGGGGGGGGGGGGGGGGGGGGGGGGGGGGGGGGGGGGGGGGGGGGGGGGGGGGGGGGGGGGGGGGGGGGGGGGGGGGGGGGGGGGGGGGGGGGGGGGGGTAGGAGAGGAAGGCGAAACGTCAAGTCAGATGCAACAGGGTGCATCACTTCAGCCGCGCTGTGCGGTCATCAAACCTTGTGTGAAGTGTTGGTGGTGATGAGGTGTGTGGTGTGTGGTGTGTGTGTGTGTGTGTGATAGAGAGAGGGGTGGGGGAGGGATAGTACTGAGGAGTGGGGTGGAGTGCTTTGAAACATAGGCCTAGGCTATACAGTGGGAATGGAGGTCTGAACAACATGGAGGGTTGGGTTGGGTTGTTTTTTTTGTTAAGAGAGATTTCAGTTTTTTATTGTAGCTATTTATTCTTTCATTTGGAAGATGATGGAATAAGCACTCCTGTGGGGGGGGGGGGGGGGGGGGGGGGGGGGGGGGGGGGGGGGGGGGGGGGGGTTCCCATCTAGTCCCCGTGTGTATCACTCACTAACTCACATCAGCCCATGTCCCAAAGGACGTAGGGGGGACATGAGAGAAGACGCGACAGAGATCTTTTTCCATGCTTCACGATCCTGTGTGGCTAGTAGAAGGTTGTTGCAGGGGTTGGGCGGGTCCAGTCTTTGATGTTGTCAACCCATGATTTCTTTTGGCGGGCCTCTTCTCCTCTCTTGCCTTCAACCGTTCCCTGCAAGATGGTTTTTGCTAAGGTGTTGTGTCTTGTGGTGTGACCAAACCACATCAGTTTTCTCCTCTTTATGGTGGGAGAGCAGAGGTTTTTTGGGGGCCCACACGCTTTTTGATTTCTTCTTTCACATAGTTGTTGGTCTTGTGTTCTTTGTGTCATATTTTGAGGAGTCTTTCTGTGGCACTTGTTCCTCGAATCCCTTGGATCTCCTCTCTAGCTCTGCTGAAAAGGGTCCATGATTCACAGCCATAAAGGAGGATAGATACACGAGGAATTGTAGAGGTGATATTGGTGCAGAAGCTGATGTTGTTGCTTCTGATGATCCTCTCGAGTCTGGCTAGAGCAGATTTTAAACTGTTGCAATGCGAGCTTTCACTTCATTGTTTGATGTGCCATGTTTTGTTAGATGGAGCCTAAGTTTTTGGGAATTGGCTCACCTCTTCCAGTATTTCTCCATTCTATCTTTTATTTCCGGTGCTGTCATTACTAGCGCTGTTGACCATGATCTTTGATTTTTTCTGTACGACTTCCATGCCGTATGGCGCTCCCCTCGATCTGATAGACTATCTGTGAGGTTTTGCAGTTCTTGTTTTTCTGCCGCCCATGAGTCAATGTCAACTTTCAAATTGAGGTTGCAAAGGGGTCTTTTCCACCAATGGAGATGGAAGTGTTGGGGTTTTGCAGTGTCTCTGTCATGAATGTTTTCGAGGAAGAGGTTGAAAAAGTACAGGTGAGAGAAGGGAGCCCTGAACGGACCCCACCGTGGTCTTGAAGAACTCGCCCATGTGATTGTTTCAATGAAAAACTGCACTTCTTTGTTTTCTTTGCGTTCCGTACAGTGCCTTTATGACTTCAATGAGGCAGTTGTCAATGTTGAAGTGCCTGAGTACTTGCCAGAGGCCGCTCCATACCCTGTCAAAGGCCTTTTTGAAGTCTATGAAATTGTGATACAAGTCTTTTTGGTGTTGGATATGTTTCTCTATCAAATTCTCAGATTGAAAATTTGTTCCATTTTGCTGCGTTTTTGGGCTAAAGGGCCCG
>CM054139.1:1194256-1196756 GCA_028751875.1 Rapana venosa | reverse complement strand
AAGAAGAGTGAAAAGAAGAGAAAAGAAGAGTGAAGAGAAGAGGAAAAGAAGATTGAAGAGAAGAGAAAAGAAGACTGAAGAGAAGAGGAAAGAAGAGTGAAGAGAAGAGAAAAGAAGAGTGAAGAGAAGAGAAAAGAAGATTGAAGAGAAGAGAAAAGAAGATTGAAGAGAAGAGAAAAGAAGAGTGAAGAGAGAGAGACAGAGACAGAGAGAGAAACAGAGACGAGAAGAGAAGAGAAGGATAGACAGAGACAGACAGACAGACGGACCGGCAAAGAAAGAGAGAGAGAGAGAGAGAGAGAGAGAGAGAGAGAGAGAGAGAGAGAGAGAGAGAGAGAGTGCGAATGTGAAAAAGGAAAGAGAAGAGAAAAGAAGAGAGAGAGAGAAAGAGAGAGAGGGAGAGAGAGAGACAGATAGAGAGTGTGTGCTTGATATATATAATATATATATATAATATATAATATATATATATATATATATATATATAATATATGTATATATATATAATGTATATGTATAATGGAATAAGAAAGAGAGAGGGTGGGTGTCCTGGGGCCAGAAGAGAGAGAGAGAGAGAGAGAGAGAGAGAGAGAGAGAGAGAGAGGAGAGAGAGAGAGAGAGAGAGAGAGAGAAGAGAGAGAGACAGAGAAACAGAGACAGAGACACAGAGAGAAGCAGAGAAAGAAACAGAAACAGAGACAAAGAGAGAAAGAAAGAAAGAAAGAGAAGAAAGAAAGAGAGAGAGAGAGGAGAGAGAGAGAGAGAGGAGAGAGAGAGAGAGAGAGAGAGAGAGAGAAGAGAGAGAGAGAGAGAGAGAGAGAGCCCGGCAGACAAATACACAGATACCATACAAACAGATTACAGACAGTGAGCTTCTGAGTAACAACATGGTCATATCCCATCTGAAGCCTCTGCCCACCAAAACACACCAACCAGCACCCCTCACACTCCGGTCAAGAAATCCCACGTCAACTGTAATTTATGGGATGGGAATACCCGTTACTTCTTCTTCATACACCCAGCACAGTCCTACACCCGTTTACAGCGAGCACTCCCTTCGCCACACACACACACACTTAAACACACACACACACTCACACACACACTTAAAACACACACACACTTAAAACACACACACACACACACACACACACTTAAAACACACACACCACACACACGCCTCTATTCAATAGATACAGCCAAAACCGCAACTCATCATATTACTGCTCTTTTTTCGAATAAATCAATAAAATAAATAAACACACACACACACCACACACACACACACACACACACACACACACACACACACACACACACACACACGCACGCACGCATGCACGCACTCACGCACACTTCCCTATTCAATAGATAAAGCCACACCGCGACTCATCATATCACTACTCTTTTTTTCTTTTTTTTTCCTTTTATATCGAGGATAATGGAATAAGCACTTATGTGCTTTTTTATTTATTTTACATCCAGTCCCCGTGTGTATGTGGTTTTGTAAATTCTGTCATCTGTTTCCACCGGCACACAATGGCCTACTCTTACGAAAAGCGGAACATGTTTTAATGTGCGTGCAAAATGTTCTGTTAATGTGTGTGTGTGTGTGTATGTGTGTGTGTGTGTGCTGTGCGCGTGTCTTCGTTCAGAGAGAGAGGGTCACTGACTCTTCAGGGTTGCAGAAGACACCGAGATCTATCTGCCTGTCTGTCTGCCTGCATGCCTGCCTGTCTGTCTGTCTGTCTGTCTGTCTGTCTGTCTGTCTTTCTCTCTCTCTCTCTCTCTCACACATACATTGACACATACACACACGCGCGCACGAGCGCGCGCGCGCACACACACACACACACACACACACACACACACACACACACAGAGGAAACGAGAGGGAAAGAGGGGGACGAGATAGCCTGGCGGTTAAAGTGATGTGCACGTGATCTGCTGACGTGGGTTCGAATCTCATTAAGAGGATTTTTCCTGTGGACGACTCCTCTCCCCCAAAAGTCTTTCGCAAGAGACTATAAACCGAGGCCCCGTGTGCAAACGCACGCAGAGCATCTTGCCCACATGTTAAAACCTGCTCCGCTTTTCGAAAGAGTAGGCTATTGTGTGCCCATGGGAACAGATGATAAAATTTACAAACTGCATACACACGGGGGCTTGATATAAGAAAAGTACGCGAGTGCTTATTCCGTTGTTCAGAAAATAAAAGAATAAAATAGGAAAAAAATGGAAGAAAATGTATTTTTAATAAAGAAGGGAGAGAAGAAGATAAGAAACAAACACAGCAAAGGTGTAAAATCACGATGTCATGAAATTGTAAAATGATAAAAGTAGCAAAATAAGTTAAACCGTGAATTTGCGAAAACGGTGAGATCATAATTGTGGTACAGTAAATCGCAATACCCTAAATTCGTGACATGGTAAAATCGTTGTCTCGTGGTAATTTACAGTAAAAACATAATGGCGTGATATGATAACAAAACATCGTGAT